>JAOANJ010000018.1:17997416-18008447 GCA_026413345.1 Ariopsis seemanni
CACAAACAGGAAGTTAATATCACCAACCATTCCCATTTTATTAAGGTGTATCCATATAAATGGCCCACCCTGTAGAAATAATATACACATGCATATAAAAAATTGTATAAAACTTTAGAACTGCTATTGGTTAAAAGGATAAAAGACTAAGGACATCTAATAATAAATTCAAGCAACAGGCTAAATACAAGCTTGACACTTAATGTATGGTGAGCTCTTTGGGATGGCACTTCTGAGTTTTGCTTCCAGATCATAGGAACTGCTCCGCATACCAGATATTGCTCAGATCCTTCTCTGTGAATCTGCCTCACAAATTTTTCTCTTTCAAAATGTATGGAGCAAACCATCATGTTGGCTTGAAGTTACCTCTCTTTGTCCGTACAAATCAAACCCAGTCGTTCCGTAAATGTCCTGCCGATTTTGGGCTATAATGGATTGAAATTCGGCTTCTTTGTCAGCAACACTTGAACAGCCTTGAGCGACACACCTCTGAGGAGACATGCTTTGGTTTTAGTTTTGTTGTGGAATAAAACAAATTGTTAAAAACATGCTACACTTTGCAAAGCAGATAAAGCCAGAAATGCTGCAAACTTTCAAGTGTTGCGCATATGACGTCACTTCCTTCGAATTACCAGTAACTTACCAGGAACGCTTTCGTGTAATGGTGGACTCAAAGAGCCAAACTTTACCACCTAAATAGAACATGTTCTTGGTCTCGTATTAAAATACAAATTAGACAGTAAACTATTTAACGTGTCTAGTTTTATAAGGTATAATTTCCAGGGATGATATTTTTGTAAGACTAGCACTTTAACAGGTGTGCCTTGTCAAACATTAGTGAAATTGCTGTCTTAGTGTTTTTGAGACCATCAAACAGTAAATAATAAAAATACAGTAATTTTGACAGCTGTAGTAATCCATATGTCCAGAACCACTCGACTAAGAGTGAAACAGTCCATTTATTTAAAACGAAGTTTTCTTAATAAAAATAACCATTGTTGTGTCCAGACTTCTGACTCGTACTGTACCTACCTGTAATGCCTTTATTAGGCCATTGAAAGTTACCAGCTTGAAAGAAGGATTCTGGGCAATAGGAAGTTAAAGGAGGAGCCTCATAAACAGGATTCCTGCAAATTCATAAAGGCAAAATCAAGCCAGTAGTTACCAATACAGCCTCAGGTCCACTATATAAAAGCTTGGTCTCATTCATAAATTTAACTCCAGATGTGACGTTTTTCCAGTGTGAGGAACTGGTATTGCCACTGAATCCTGTCACATGCATTTTTGGTATCTAATGAGAGGGTGGCCATGGGAGATGACTCATGACATACTGACCACCTAATATTAATAAGGCATCTTGTGCTGTCCATGGACTGGCGCTGGGGAATGAACCTACCTGTTCCACGTGCACTTTACTCAGTCTCTTTGCTAAAATTTTTTGCAAGAAGCTTCTGATCACAATCAATGAAATCCATCTGCAGCTTTTGCAATCACAGGCATCTTTATTTCTTAATCAAGAATATCAATGCCTGGTGTAACGTTGGGGGTAAAAAGCCCAGTGAGTGATTTATACGTGCCCAATAGTATTGGCACTAAATTCTCAGAGTAATGCTTATACGGTTTTGGCTGTAAAGCAGTCAGGCCCAGGTGCTTTCCCTGGTATTAGGCAATGAATTGTATTGCTAACTTTTCCCTTTCATCATAGGAGCTTTGAGCATTATATATTGCTCCCTAGATAAAGTAGACAAATCCAATTTTCTTAAGTCTCTATCTCTTGGGACTCAGCTGAGGTTTCTGAATGATTGAGTGCTATAAAAATCTCTAAATGCATCATTTAATGTCCTGTGTTGACCTCCAGTGGTGCTTGAACATTTGTGAACCCTTTCAAATTTTCTATATTTCTGCATAAATATGACCTAAAACATCAGATTTTAACACAAGTCCTAAAAATAAAGAGAACTCAGTTAAACAAATGAGACAAAAATATTATACTTTATTGAGGAAAATAATCCAATATTACATATCTGTGAGTGGCAAAAGTATGTGAACCTTTGCTTTCAGTATCTGGTGTGGACCAGTGCTTGGCCCTCAAGAGAGAAAATTCTACAACCCCAAATCTGACAACATTGAGATGGTATATTGAAATTGCAAATCATTTTCAATTTTAAATCTTTGACCTATATTACACTGAAAACAATACAACAGCACATTAGTTCATGTTTTACCTTATTTATTTTGCTTTTACATTTCTATTTCGATTCTTGAAGCACATTTCAAAATAAGTTGGGACATTTAAATCATTTATCGCTTAATGCAATAAGTTATGTTGCCATTCCTTCTCTCAACACATATGTTAAGGGACTGAGGACACCAACTGATGAAGGGTTTCAGGTCTTTTGTCCCATTCTTCCTGCAAACAGGTCTGAAGGTATGCAACATTACAAGGTTGTCATCATATTTTTCATTTCAAAATTTGCCACACATTCTGTTTGACAGAGGGGACAGGCATCCTCTTATTATAAGGACATGGCTGTGAAAGGTGTGCAGGATGTGGCTTTGCATTGTTTTGCTTAAATATCCCTGGAAAAGAGGTCATATGGAAGGCAGCATATGTTGCACCAAAGTCTTCAATGTACTTGTTTGTATTAATGCTGCTCATCATAGAAGTGCAAGTTACCTTTGCCAAGGGCACTGACACAAACCCTGGCTTTTGGACTCTTTGCTGGTAACAGTCTGGATGGTCCTTTTCATCTTTGGTCCAGAGCACACAGCATTCGTTTCTTCCACAAAGACATTTAATACTGATTTGTCTGACCACAACACACGCTTCCACTGTGTGATGGTCCATCCCAGATCCCTCTGAGCCCAGAGAAGTCAACGGCACGTCTGGACACGGTTAACAAGGCTTTCTTTTTGCACAGTAAAGTTTCAACTGGCTTTTTTGGCTTTAACTCCTGTATTATAGGACTTGACTTAAAGGTTTTCCAAAGTATTCTCTGTAACCTGTGTGGTTTATCAGCTATAGATGAATGATGGTTCTTGATGCAGTGCTGTTTGAGTGATTTGGAGATTTACAGGTGTTCATCTTTGTCTTGCACCCTTGCTCTTTATGCACTGAAATTCCTCCAGATTCCTTGAATTGTTTAATGATATCCAAATCTTTGTATATTTGCAAAATGTTTGAGAATTTAATTTTTTTTTCGTATTATATATTTTTTTTTAATTTTCTCACGTTTGATAAGAAACTAGAGATCCTCAGCCCATCCTTGCTCTTCAAAGACCAGGCGTTTCCTGGATACTGATTTTGTACCAAATCATGATTACAATCAGCTGTTGATATCGCTTGTTTCAAATATTATTCTTTGTTTTATCTCATTAGCCTGAAATCGCCCCATCTCAACTTTTTTTTCCAAAAGTGTTACAGGCCTGAAATACAAGAATGGGCCTATATTAACAAATGAAGTTGACCAGACAAATAGGAAATCTTGGTTTAACTCTTTACCCCTTAATGACGACATATGATGACCCCGTGTATATCCCATAATGACACATGACGCCTTGTCTAAAACCTTGTCAAAACCTTGTCTTTAGACTTTATTTCTTGTGAATATGTTCTAAGGGTGAACAGTATATACATATGCAAGGGTGGCTGTAGCAACTGCTTTAAGGGGTAAAGAGTATTGTCTACAAAGAAATGTTCAAAGTAAATTTAGAAATCACTGCTTTTTTGTGTAAACGTTTAGATTTTCCATACAGTCCCAACTTTTTTCTCACTTGGGGTTGTACTTTTTTGTGTAAGGATGGTGTTATCCTCTAATACAAGCTTAAAGTGCCTCCCAAGCTACTTCCAGTGAGGGTGCTGTGGGTAAATTTTATCAATTTAAAATTTTTAATTTGTATTTTCAATTGGTCTCTAAAATCTGCATCCTTGAGTTTGAGTCTCCATTTGGGTGACCCATCAGATTCAGAAAACAGAGGTACACACCATGTCACTGGGGCATGGTCATAATTTGCAATGTTGCCCAATTCATTTAGGCCATATTCTAGATCAGCAAAGACGACAGGATCCTCCAGATTAGGAGCATATATATTGACAAATATCACCTGATGACCCTGAATGTCTGCAAGCAGGATAATGAGCTGACAATTATCATTAGATATTTTGATACATTGAAATGGTAAATGCTTGTTGATTTTATTCTGATCACTTCTCTGCCCTTATTGCAACCAGCTGATGTAAAAACATGATCCATCCCATCCCTGCATAATTTATTTGCCAAGGCATCCAGTAGAGGGCTCTCCTGAATAGAAATCAGGTTTTTGTTTTTATTAAAAAAAAAAAACTTTGACTAATTCAAGCCGTTCACATTCCATGTAATGAACTTCAGATCCCCTCTCTCCACATTGCCCTTATTCATCATTTGTTACTAGGGCATAAAACCTAAATATGTTCAGCAAAAAAACATTGCTAACAAGGGGAAAATCTGGAACTTTGATGCACGTAACAGATTCAAAAAGGGGCAAAAAAAAAGTAAGAACAGTAATGGATCCACTGAAGCTTCAATTGAGTCCATGAGTTGCAAACCACAGCCATTCGAGGATTAGTAGTTTCCAGCGGGCGCGCACACCATTGACGCATCTTAAACATTTAGCAGTCACAGAAGTCATACTGCTTAATGAACCCACGTTCAGGTAAAAAAAAAAAAAATTTATATTGCCATAAGGACTTCATAAATCCCAGTTCAACTTGTACTGAATCTTCCTCGAAAATTGTACAGAACGCAATAGCCTAAGTCATCTTTAAAGTATAAAACGGGCATTAGGCCTGTACCCTGAATTGCACTCAGCATTTTTATGTTCCTTGTTAGTCTTCCAACCACATTAAGCTGGTATTGCTACCTCAAAATAGAGATGAATTGCAGTGCTTTTGGAGGATCATCAAACTACTGCCTGCTTCTGTTTGATGGATACTCAGCACTGCTGGATATAAAAGTGCAAAAGGGTGGTGCCACTGGCATGATCCATCTCCAGTATGCGAGGGATTGTTTGAGCGAAAAACACAGGGCCTCTGCACATTTTTCCACCTCTGAAAAGCTAATGAATCTCTGGTTACATCATCTCTCGTGGTTCTCCATGTCCTCTAGTTTCTGACGAAGGAGGTGCAGCTCGTCTCTAGTTGCCAATGGGTTAGCTTTTGCCTCTCACTGCATCTTTGAAGCAATCCAGCTGGCCTTTGCTATCTGAAAGGCAAGAGGCTCTCCGACAGCGCAAGTTCAATCAATGATGTCCTCTTCATCTCGTCAATCTGTTTCTTCTGGTACTTCACAGTTTGCTACAAAAGCATGTGTATGGTAGCCATACATGGGTGGGAAAATCAAATCGTGAACCCAATATCATGCTGGCCCAAGAAGTGTTCCTCAACCCAAGCTGTTATCGAGATATGGCCTCACTTCTACATTACAGTTCAAAGGTTATAATCATGAGTGTACCTTGAACTCTGAACCAGTGGTGGTGCTAGTGGCATTAAGAGGTGGACCCAAAAATTGGCGAAATGACTATAGACCCCTTGCATTGATGTCACATTTATGTTTGCAACCGTTGCTACCCTAGACCTGGGGGACAAGCGAACTTTGTTTACATACTGTTCATATACTGAAGCCAATCGAAGATGTCCAACATCTGTTACTATTATCTGAAGAAAACTACAGCTAAAAAAGAAAGCTCTACTATTGGATTACTTGGATAATCTTAGTCAGAAAGAGCCGAAGTATAGATGTACACAGAAATTAGTTTATTAGCGGTTATGATCTGTACAAAATTCCTCAAAACGACTGGAATGACGGTGCAGATTTGTAGCTTAGCATTAGCTACATGTTGAGATATACCATCTTTTTTTCCCCGAAGAGTCCCGACATGGAACAGTTTTTATATATTTTAAAAAAAAAACAACAAAAGCAAGAACCTTTTGTGTAAAGAATTTTTCCCGACAACAGCTTTTGGGAACAGAATGCTGCAAAAGCATTTACTCTCAAAGGACTCCTACCTGAACTGTTGGCTGGATGGTATTCCTGGCCCTTCATGTCTCAACAACCCCAAGGACATCTAGTTACAGAGCTATTTACACTCTATCATTTATGCATTGATACTTGTTAAAACATTTATCTGAAGTGTTTTTGTAAAATAACAGAATATCTTGCTCTAGTCTTTCAAACAGTGTTGTAAGATTTTATTTAAATTTGATCAAATAGTGGATGGTACAATAATTACAAATGCTAACGATCAGCACATTCCAATTGTAGCTATCATTATATAATAACTACAATCACCCTTGTAATAATTTCAATAAACTGTTAATGTTCAGTTTCTCCCTTTTTATTTATTCTCTATTCAAAAGGCACAACTGAGTCACACAGGTTAAGTGTCTAATGGACAATAACAATTTTATCCGAAAGTGGGTTGTGGGAGGGCTCCCCCCTTCCCTTAGTCGATTTATTTCCACTTCACATGCATGCAGCTGTTGTAAAGTTCAGTCTGTTTGTGCAGAACACTCTTGAACTGTTGGGTCATTATTACACTCTGGCTCTATGGTGACGTTTTGCACAGGACTGGGTTCCTCTGATAGAAGCAAAGCTTCAGCACTTTCTGTTCTTTCAGGATATATTGTGCATGTCGCTCCTTTTTTTTTTTAAACTGAGTTACTGTATGTCAGAGTTGTTTGGTGCCCAATCTGGGTTTTCCTTGTTGAATAAGGAAGTTGGTTCATCTGTAAGAAAATCATTTGATTTTGTTAACACGTTTCATGAAGAAGCTAACTCGAATGCGAGCAGAAATAAAACTTAATAAAAGTTTCTGAAGCAAACTTTTCCATACTCACCTCCAACTTTCTATTTTAAAATGCGTTTTAAATCCAATCGCAAATTTATCTGGAGTTTTCAGGCTTAGCTCAACTCGTCATATTCTGTTTAACCACTCATTTCTTCATTGTTCTTGAAGCATTTGCTTCTTTAGTATTTTTCGGGGGAGATACGGGGGATACGGGGGAGATGGTAATACCTTTTTATCTATTTCTCTATTTGAATTATTTGAACAACCAAAAACAGTGCAAAAATGAACCCTATTGAAAACAGATTATGCCTTGCTTAAATGAAAGTGTGTGTCTGTCTGACCTCCTGGTGAAATTATCATGTGATGCGTGATGTCATGCACAGGGGGTCTATTGGCACTATACCCAGTCATTGACAAATTTCACAACTTTTAATCATGCAGTTGTAAGGGCTGCCATAAACTTCCAACATAGAATAACACAAACAATAGCAAACATTTGATACCGATAATCTGTTTTTCGGCTCACAAATTTATGAAATAAAATGCAAAAATTAAAATTGTACAAATTTTCATGTGTAGACATGCAGGCTAGGCTGTTGTGGTCTGGAAATAGTTTAGGCCCCTAGCCTTTGCTTGCTAGCAAATTTTTCCAGTGCAAATTTAAAATGTTTACAGATCTGGATCATGGCTTTACTTGAACTGTGTTCTGGTATGATAGAAGATATGTTGAGATGTGTGGCACCGGAAGAAATTTCACAGCACCAGGCGGATATTGAATGTTACTTGGTTGCTCTGTGAGGTGATTTTGTCACTGCCGTAAACTCAAGCAGGCAGGCATCAATTCATCTTTACTCGGGCATCATGTCATCCTTCAAAAAAAAAAAAAAAGCATAATGTAGGTCTATGTTCACCACATCATAATCAAGTTGGTGCAGAGATGTGTGGGTGGGCCTAAATTCAAGCAACTTTTTCTGGGTTAAAACAGATATCAAACATTTTGAAAGTAAAAAAACCTGTTTGGAAAGAAAATTAATTGTACAGTTTGCACTATGGCCAAATGTTTGCGCATACCTGACCATTACACCCATATAGGGGCTTTCCCCAAACTGTTGCCATAATGTTGGAAGCACAAAATTGTCAAGAATTTGCAGTGACATTACACTTTCCCTTCACTGGAACTAAAGGGCCAAGCCCAAATGCATTGCATAAAGTGAGCTTAAGTTTGGGGCGGGCTTATATTATATAGTGTGTGTGTGTGTGGTTCATTTTTCCATAATTTAGTTCAAAAAGGTAAACTTATATTCTGTATTCATTACATGTGAAGTGAAATATTTCACGCCTATTTTTTTATTTATTTATTTTGATTATGGCTTGTAGCTCAGAAATCCAATATCTCAAATTATATTTCCTAAGATCAATCCAAAAAAAGGATTTACAATACAGAAATGTCCAATTTCTGAAAAGCATGTTCATTTATAGACTCGGTACTTGGTTGAGGCTCCTTTGTCCTAAATTACTGCATTAGTGTGGTGTGGCATGGAGGTGATGAGCCTGTGGCACCGCTGAAGTGTTATTGAAGCCCAGGTTAATTTGATGGTGGCCTTTGGGTTGGATGTTTCTCATCTTCCTCTTGACAATACCATAGGTTCTCTCTGGGGTTCAGGTCAGGTGAGTTGGCTGGCCAATCAAGCACAGTAATCTTATGGTCAGCAAACCATTTGGTAGTAGTTTTGGTACTGTGGGCAGGTGCTAAGTCCTGCTGGAAAAGGAAATCGGCATCTCCTTAAAGCTTGTCAGCAGATAGAAGCATGAAGTGTGCTAAAATCTCCTGGTAGACAGCCGTGTTGACTTTTTGGACTTATCAATGCAGTGGACCAACAGGCACAGATGACATGGCATGCCAAATCATCACAGATGGCAGAAACTTCACACTGGACTTCAAAAACCTTGGATTCTGTGCTTCTCCACTCTGCATTTCCAAGTGAAATGCAAATTTTACTTTCCTCTGAAAAGAGAACTTTGGATCACTGAGCAACAGTCCAGTTCTTTCTCTCCTGAGCCGAGGTAAGACTCTTAATATGATGTCTCAGGTTCAGGAGAGGCTTGATTTATGAGAAATGCTTCAGTTTCCTGAAGATGTCGGTGTGTGGTGGCTCTTGATGCACAGACATCAGCCTCAGTCCACTCCTTGTGAAGCTGTCTCAAGTTCTTGAAATGACTATTTTCTTGATTATCCTTTCAAGGCTCTGGTCATCCTTATTGCTTGTACACCTTTTCCAGACAGCCTTTTTAGCAATGACCTCCTGTGGCTTATCGTCCTTGTGAAGGGTGACGACAATCATCTTCTGGACAATGGTCAAGTCAGCAGTCTTCCCCATGTTTGTGGTTGCATGTACTGAACAAGACCTAGAGAGACACTGTATTTCTACTGTTTTACTCGCACTCAATGAAATGTTCAAATATTTTGAGGGTTTTTTTTTTTTTTTTGTGCTGTAGGCCATAATTATGAAAATTAAAATTAAAAAAATGCTTAACATTTGTTTACGTGTAATTAGTCTACTTTTTGATATCACAAACTATTTGGATGCTCTCCAAAGAGTTTGTGATAGTGGGGTTGCAATGCATGTAGATAAAATCAACAGGTAATTTCTCATTTTTTCAAATTTAAATTGAGTAGATCGAATTAAAGGCATGGGTTTGGCTTGAAATTTGGTTGGGACAAATGGGTGGGGTGGAATGCGTAGGAGACGGTGTTGCAGTCAAGTCACTAAACCTCAAGTCCTTTAAAAAAATTTTTTTTTTGAGCAGAGTCTGAGAACAAGACTCCAACTGCACCATTTGATGGTGGCTGTTTTAGCCCCGTTAACATTTAGTTTGTTCCTGAGCGTGACGTATGAACAGGTGAATGTGCATTCTCTTTGTTGGAGTGCGCAGTATTCTGTCAGAGATGATTGGGATGTCTCCCAAGATGTAAGTGCAGAAGGTTGTGGGGGGTTTTTTTTGTTTGTTTTTTTTAAGTTATACATGACAGGTAAACAATCCAGAACAGTAGGCAAAATCGTAAAACAGTGAAACGGGCAATAGGTCATGCGAGGCGCAAACAGGCTATCAAAGACAAGAAACAGGAAATCGGGGATCAGGAAACCAAACAAGGAAATAAGGCTTGGTAATATCAGCAACGCAGTTCAATACTTTGCAAAGTGTGTTTTCACAGTTTTTATATAGACGTGCTGATTTCACCTTAATCTTGTGCAGGTGTGAGTCATTTACGGCGCGTGTGCGAAAGTCCACTTGGCATGTGCATTGTCTGGAGCTTGCCCAAGAGTTTATCTGATGCACGCGCCAAGGTGTGCAGGTGTGACGCTCTTGCACGAAATTAGTACAAAAATTTATGTATTATTAAATATCTTTATGACCATGTTACAAAAAAAAAATCCGAGTTCTCGTCTCCAATTTACAAGTCCGAATGCAGTTAATGCACGAGTCGGAGTCCAAGTCAAGTCACGAGTCCTTAAAATTAGGGCTGGACTCGAGGACTACAACCCTGGTAAGAGAGCGATGTTAATATGGTTAATTTTGGACACACATTCAGGTTTCTAGAATTTTAAACTGTACTGAGACTGTGGTATTCTATGTTGCTACTGTTACCCTCAGTGTTGTGTAATTATATGCCTGTGGCCTAATTATACAAAATCTTAATTGGTCCTTAATTAAAATATCTGAAATATTTTATTAGCTAATCATTACATTATAGCTGGGATTCTCCTACTCACAGACTGATGTTTGATGAAATGTGTCCATTTTTCTTTAGTTTTCTCATTTAGTCAAAGCTCAGAGCTGACTGATAAATATACACATAGACAAACGAGAAATTATTCTAGCCACCATTTGCGTGCACTATCAAAATCAGCTGGTGAATTAGTTTTGGAGTAACATGAACATTACAGTAGCTATCTAAAGTTATCTCCTGCATATTTTCCATTAAGCTCGCTAGCCTCCACTCTTTACAAAATTTTCTCCAAGTTATTGTATCATATTGTATGATACAACAATATAAACAAGCATCAGATTCGTTTAAGGGATCATGCAAATCAGGAGTAAAGTTTAAAAAAAAATCTCCTGGCATAATTTGCCAAGTAAAATGGCTCCCTAGATAAGTTTATGCCCATATAGATATGCCTATAGCTCACTCTGGATGAGAACATG
>JAOANJ010000018.1:18594085-18609825 GCA_026413345.1 Ariopsis seemanni
TAGGGATAAAATTAGCTCATGTTTTAAGTCGTTCAAATTGTGTAAAGCTGCTTTGTGACAATGTTTATTGTTAAAAGTGCTATACAAATAAACTTGACTTGACTTGACTCCTGGTGTCTCTGGGGGCCTCCATAGCACCCCATATGTCATAGAGACACCTCCCCGTATATAGTTTCACCTATCCATGTCAAATTGCTAACTGTGTGGAGTGCCCCTTGACGAACAAAATTGCATTATACATTGCATCAGCCATACTCAATAGGAAGTGAGATATTTTTAGTCTTGTATGTTTTCACACATTACATTTCAACGTACTCCTCCTATGGGGATTGTTGGATTCATGCCGTATTTGGTGTACCTGATGTCAAGATGTTGCTGATGGTAAATTGTGAAGGGATTTGTGATATCTCGCAAGATGTTGAAATGGTGAACCAATAAATTTTTTTTGGTTGCGTGGCATAACGTATAAATGAATACGTTTTTAATAAACAAATTTATGACTCACTTCCTGTTTTCGTGGTGTAACATAAATTTATTGGTTCGCCATTTCAACATCTTGCGACATTGCAAATCCCTTTGCAGTTTATCATCAGCAACATCTTGCCATGACATATACCAAATATGGCATGGATCCAACAAACCACCTAGGAGTTGTTCGTTAAAATGTAACGTGTCCAAACGCACAAAACCAAAAATATTTCACTTCTTATTGAGTATGGCTGATGCAATGTATAGGCAGTTTTGTTCATCTCAGGGGACTCCACATACCTACCAGATTTGACACAGATAGGTGAAACTATATACCAGGCAGGAGTATATAGTTATACTATATACTTGACCCCAGGTGAGTCCCCCGGACACACCTGGGGTCAAGCCCCTGTGACTGTTTCGGTGCACATGACTGATGTGTGTACCAAAGTTCATGAGTTTTTGAATATGTACAAGGTGTCAAATCTGTATTTTTGAACTAGGTGGCAGTATGGAGTTAATGAAGCCCACCTAGACAAATTTACCATATCAACTCAAATTGTATCATAGGCCAAATATATGTGCAAAATTTCATGAGTTTTTAACCATCGTAAGCTCCTCAAAACAGCGCAGGAAAATTTCAAAATCCCACATTCCATCCAACATTGCTGACTTCCTGTTGGGCAGAGTCAAATACAACCAAGTGAACTTTGTCCTCTATTACAAGAGTATCAATCACACCAAATCTTGTGCCAATCCGTGCAACTTCATCTCAACCATAGCTTGTTCTCGGGGGTGCTATAGAGCTCCGGGACCACGCCCAGTCCCTTGGTCAGTGTAACTTTGTGATTTTATGCACATTTGATCAGTGTGCCAAAATCCATGAGTTTTCGATCATCACAAGTGCCTCAAAAATGAGTTTTTCCGCAGAGAAATAATAATAATAAACATGCCAAAAACAATAGGGCTGTGCTCGGGCCCTAAAAGACATGCCGAAATCAATACGGCTTTGCACCTACTGTGCTCAGGCCCTAATGAAATGTCCTCACAATGATAATAAGACAAATTTATGTGTTTGGTGCCTGCAGTGCCAGCATATCTAATGTGGTTAAGATCGAGGAGATGGAGCGTCTGCTCAGAGACGCACAGACAGAGAAGAAAAGGTTCCTGGAGCACAGGGTAACATTTGATCATTCTCAAACTATTCTCTCACTGTGAATCTGTACCATCTGTTATATATTTTGGTTCAAGTACATTCCTGCTGCCTAATGTGATGTAGTATTATAGTCAACTTTTTGGCACCCTTCATGGAAATGAATGTGTATGATATTTTGAAATTAAACATGTGGAAATTTGTTTGCCTATTTGCTTGATTGATTGTTTTCCCCCATTGGCTACCCAATTTGATCTATACATTGCATCCCTCCCTCCCAGAGAGCATGACAAATTTTGCTCCCTTCTCTGCTTGATTTCTGTTTAAATTGTTTTATTTTAACATAATATTTTGTCAAACATTGTAACTTAAAAATCTTACATTGTATTTTGTAAATTTTTTTAATAAGTGATGTTTTTCAGCATTACACTGGTTTTAAAATGATCAACACGCCTAAAATGAATACTTGGTATTGCCTCCTCTCGAGAGAATAATAGCACTGACTTTTTCATGTACTTTACACGAACATGGAAGTGTTATCTCTTCTATGCACAGAATTTCAAGTTCCTCTATATTGTTTGATTTGTACAAGCAGACTTCCCTCCTCAATTTAGGTTCAAATCTGGAGCCTGAGATGGTCATTGCAAAGACATGGATTTTCTTTTCCTGTAACATTTTCTGTTGATTTGGATGCATGTTTGGACTCATTATCTTGATCAAAGATCCATTTACTGCTAAATCTTAGCAAAGAAATCTAGATTCTGTGCTAAAAATATTCAGGTACTTAGAGTAATTCATAATACCATCAAAGTTCACAATTATTAAAATCATAACTGCTGAACTGACATGTAAATCAACTGTTATCCAAATTATGAAT
Organism: Ariopsis seemanni; assembly: GCA_026413345.1. NCBI lineage: Eukaryota > Metazoa > Chordata > Actinopteri > Siluriformes > Ariidae > Ariopsis > Ariopsis seemanni. The sequence continues at coordinate 18,596,584 of JAOANJ010000018.1, forward strand.
AGTTTTTAATGAATATTTTTTAATTATATAAATAAACTAGAATTTACATGAAAAATATACAAGTGCAAATGTATGTTCTTCAATGAAAATGCAGATATGTATGATTATCTTCATAAAGCTATTTCACAAAGCTACTGTATTTCTTTGAAACCTCACTGTCCTTAAATTAAGACTTATACATGTGTAGACAGTTTGTTTGTGTTTGGCTCACTGTAGGAGAGAGAAATTGAGCTTCGCCGACAAGCTCTAGAGGAGGAGAGAAGAAGGCGAGAGGAGCTGGAAAGGCGACTTAAAGAGGAGACCAACATAAGGCAGAAACTTATCGAAAGGGAGGTAATGCTCCGGGAGAAACAAAGAACACAGGTGAGACAAGGGAAAATTGAATGGGTATAAAGAATTGGATACCAAACATGCAAACAGAACACAAGGCTCTAAGTCATTTATTGATATCAGGTTTAATAAAATATAAAATGTGAATATTTTTTTCCATGAGAGAATTTCACACCTACACACCTGAAATATTCTTCACACACCTATACACCCAAAATACACACACTTCTTTTATTATGACATGAGTTTTTCAGATTGCATGGGACGTCTTAATCTGTGCTACAACCAAAACTGTATATAGTTGTATACCACCTTTAGTTGTATCATCTATTTTAGAACTTGTTTGTGGCTGGATTTCATTCTTCAACACTTAAAATTGTTGTCTCATCTTCAAATTATTCAATTAACAGTAGTGTAAATAGTAGTGTAAATTTTATTTTGTTAAAACTCATGGATAGAAACAAACAAATAGATTTTTAAAATGTAAATAAAAAATAAAACGTGTTTTAAAAACAACAATAACCTTTATTTGACATTTGTCTCCTCAGTCTCGTCCATTAACACGTTACCTGCCAGTTAGGAGGGATGACTTTGACCTACAGAGTCACATTGAGGCAGCAGGTCATCATCCTGACACCTGCTTTCACCTCGTTATCACTGACAAGACATGCCGAGGCTTTCTCATCAAGATGGGGGGGAAAATCAAAACCTGGAAAAAGCGCTGGTTTGTTTTTGACCGAAATCGCAGAACCCTGGCATACTATGCAGGTACTATCTCCCTGTTTGTATTCAAAAACACTTGATTTTTGATGTCATTATAGCTATGAAATCATGCATGTCATGGCTTCTCTCAGGCAGTAGGGGGTAGTATTGACCATGTAAAAAAGGTCGGCGAACACCACAGTGGTGCACTCAAAGCCAGCTGTCATATGAAATTCATATGTATGTTTTTTTGTAAAGATTTTATGTTGATATGATAAATGGCTATAGATTTTTCTTTTTGCATTAATGAGCTGCAAGATCAGTTTTTAATTCTGTTCAAATATTGTGTCTGGCTTCTCTTCTCTGTAGATAAGCATGAAGCAAAAACAAAGGGTGTCATCTACTTCCAGGCTATTGAGGAAGTGTATTATGATCACCTTAAGAATGCACATAAGGTGAGCTTCAGAAATTGACACAAAACTAATATTAATATAACATTTCATGAATGTCAGTGTTAAAGAAAGTACAAAATTTCGCTGCTGTTTTACTAATAATACTATGTTATTATTTAAAATACATTTCTTCCCTTGCTGTTTCTCACACAGAGTCCAAACCCTTCACTGACATTCAGCGTAAAAACACATGATCGCGTGTATTTCATGGTAGCGCCATCTCCAGAGGCCATGCGGATCTGGATGGATGTGATTGTTACAGGAGCAGAGGGTTACTCACACTTTCTGGTTTGAGCAGCAGCTTTCTGCTGTTTGGTTCAGCCTTCAGAAAGAACTTGCACCCTGGTACTTGCTGCTATTTGAGCAAGGCTTTTTCAAGCTTACCTTTATAATTGACATTATAATACAGTGATGTGAGAATCACAACAAAGTATAGAATTACTGGTGCTTTCTTTCAGTACAGCTTTTCAGTTCAGAAGCTGGAAAAGGATATTAAATGTTATCATAGCCAGGTCTGATTTTTTCCCCTCTAAATTTGTGTATGATGTCCTATTTTTGAGTTTCAGTGTGATGTAGCTCTGGAAACACCCTTTTGCATGACACCAATATTTTACTTTTGCCCTATTTTGTTCCATTTTAGGAACATGCTAGCCTACGAAAATGTTACCTTATTCTATTTTAACTACTTCTGTACAACCTTCAATCATATTTTTCTTGTTCTTTTAAAGTCCCTCAATTTTACAATATAAGCAGACATATTCTGCACATATTAAAAGCTTTTTTCTAAAATTTAAGTTTTTTTTTTTTTCATTTACAAGGAATGTTTGTCAAGACATAAGTCAAATTTGGTGCTATTTTTGTTTTGCTCAAAGTAGACTAAAAGCACAATATAAATCACCAAATTCATGCACTTTTTGAATATCTGTATCATGTGAATGCATACAAGGCTCATGAACTACGTTTACATGCATAAAATATTCCGGTTTTTGCCCTTATTCGGATTATTACTACTAAATTGTTTACATGGCTAATGAAAATGAATATTCCACATTTTCTTCTTTAGTGTTCTGCCTAATGGCAGGTCCAAGTTTCTAGGGAAGAATTACAGTTGTGGTTTCCTTTTGCCTTATACTGGATTATTTATGGAGGTTTATTCCTCTCAACTGTTCAGACACATTCATACCTATGGGCAATTTAGAGTAGCCAGTTAACCTAACTGCATGTCTTTTAGATAGTGGGGGAAACCAAACACCCGGAGGAAACCCACATACACATGGGGAGAACATGCAAACTCCACACAGAAAGGCCCTTGTCAGCCACTAGGCCCAAGCCCAGAACATTCTTGCTGTGAGGTGATAGTGCTAACCACTGCACCGCCCCAATATTCCACTAATATTCCTGTTTACATGCAGCCATGCATACTCTGATTGTCTAGTTGGTTTGTGTACAATGCACAGAGCTGACCATGAACAGGTAAGAGACAATATGTCCCAAACTGCCATAAAAACCCCAATTGAAATATATATTCTGAATGCATGTCCAAAGAATGCTCCTAAAACTTAAATAATATTGGCATATCCCACGTCATAATCAGAAAATGCTACATGCGGAATAATTTGGAATAGCCAAACGGATTGTGCTGTTTACATGACTTGTATTAAATTACAAATATTGTCTCATTAGGAATAATAGTAAAATATTAATGTCCATGTAAATGTACTGGTGATACAAGATCCCATTCATTTTATTTTCATTTGTAGGCTTTTGCTTTTCTGTTTTCCCCTTAAACAGTGACGAGCTAAAAAGAGCCAGTTCAGCTGAACATATGATCCTTTTCTGTCATTGTTGAAGCTGATATTTTAGCAGCAGCAGTCATAATAGGCCTTAGTAAGGGCCTGTTTCCTGTAGGGCTGTTAAATTAATCAGAGGTACAATGGAAAGATTTCTTTTTTAAAAAAAATATTTTTGCCCATTGATCATTTAATGGCTGTAAAAATGCTATATGCCAGCATATTTAATGACTGCTCTGAAGTCTTAAAAGAGAGACATTTTTAGTCTTATTTTTATTTTATTAGCAGCTCTGGAGTAGCATCACAATATTAAGAATTGCATTACTCTCAGATTTAAGATGATGTGCCAGACAAAATTATCATAACAATGATAAACTATTTCAGTATCATTTGATGGCCGAAACATAGTTGGAGGTCTGTTTTTAAACCCTTCAGACATAATGTGTACAGTTGTACGTATGAAGTTCCATAGCATTTTTCCTTGTGTCTGAAGGGGTTACACAGGTACCAAAATGTCATGGATTGTCAACCCCATTTTAGTATTCATTTGTACATCTTTATCCAAACATGTATTACAATATGATGTTTATGACTGATGAGATTGTGGGACTTAGTTGGATAACAATATTGCTATGGATTTAATGCAAGGAGGTTTCACAAACACCAAGTGTGCATGCATTCAGACATACATACTGAACATTTGTGAGCTCAAGTCTACAAGAGATATTTGAACAAGCATTCATTGTACTATATGCTGCCATTGGAATTACCAATAATAGTATACATTTTTAATTATTTAACATGTATTACAATATTTTTGTAATCAATTTTGTACATAATTTAAACCAGTCAGTATTATTAAATGAAGTAGTTTTGTTTTTTTCCATCAGTTAGAATATAATCCATAATAACAAACTCCTCCAATTTGGTATGAACAGTTTAATTCATACTGTACATTAAATGTGAGTTAAACCTTAACTTAAAGATCTTATTTTTGGAAAGTTGTCCATATATTTGCATTGTATTATGGTGCATAATAAATAATCAGTAAACATGACTAAATGTGTGTGTGTGTGTGTGTGTGTGTGTGTGAGAGAGAGAGAATCTTAACATGCACTACAGAGCCAACACATTACTGACATAAAATGGATGCATATTTACAAATTGGATATTACAACCCCAATTCCATAAATTTGGGACACTGTGTCAAATGTAAATAAACAATATGACAATTTGCAAAACCCTATATTTCACTGAAAATAGTACAAAGACAATATATCAAAATGTTGAAACTGAGAAATTTTATTGTTTTTCAAAAACTACGTGCTCATTTTGAATTTGATGTCAGCAACACGTTTCAAAAAAAGTTGGGACCACTTTGAAACCACAGTTGGTACCACTGTGTTGCATTGTTGTACCCTTTAAAAGGGGATTCAAAGCAAGACAGAAGAAGAGTGAATGACAACTGAAGCCCTTGTCAACCGATGTCGTCTTTATCTGAGCTTGGAATGAGAAGTGAATACATCTTACATACAGTGTTTCACAGAACAATTACAGTATCAGAAAAACAAACATTCTACAGTAACATCTTTCCTTTTCAAACAGTAAATAGATATAAGAATCAAATGTAATGCCTTCCACAGTTTCAAAGAGTAAACCAAGAATATCTCCTCACTTTGTGAACCTGGACACATAGGGTCAATACTAGCTTGTAGCTACCGTTAACGACTAACGTTTACAGGGTCGCCTAGGCAACGGCAAACTGTAAATGGCTCGTTAGACGTTAGCTATCGAAGGAATAAAAGACAAACAAAACATATTCAAACCGAGTTATAAACAGAGCCTATCTTATTCTATTACACTCTAAACTACTTGTGAAACACAGTTGTTACCTTTAAAGGGGGATTCAAAGCAAGACAAAAAAAAATAAAAGAGTGAGTGACAACTGAAGCCCTTAACAACCAACGTCGTCTTTAATCTGAGTTTAGAATGAGAGACAGCAGCACACACCTCCCACTTGAATACCCCAGGCTCGACTAGTAGATTACCGAACACTTTAACTCTCAGTAGGCAGGAGAAAACGATCACAGATGAAGCACAACAGCGAATTAGCCAAACTAGTACTAGAATAATAAACTATAAGAAACAGGAATAATTAGGTGAACCAATAAAATACCAAATGAATAGTGTAATAGATAAATTCCCACTCCTCACACACTTCCCATCAAAATAAATGGGAACATTCTCTGACCTTGAGTCTCATTAAGGGGTTCAAGTGGCCTAGCCGAGGCCTAATAGTTCTATTAGCTCAACAGTTCTGCTATCATACAGTGCAGTGTTACAGGCTGGAGTTCTGACAAAGAAATAGGCATACATGTGAATTCCTTTAAAGCTAAAATGCATTAACACTTGTTTTTTTTAACTTGTCACACACTCCCCTATGAAATAAATGTCATCCCGACATTAAACTTATGTTTTTCTAAACTTCCGTTTGAAGATCCTCTTCTGTGAGTTGGAAGTCAAATAAAGGTCTAATGTTAACAATTATAGTTTGGGTCCTGTCAGGGCCACAGTCCATGTCTGGTGGGGTCCATACATAAAACGGGCTGGAAGTAGTATGGCTGGAAGGGAGGCAGCCATGGGACCAGTCCTGGTGCATGGTAAGTAGGTAACAACTGAGGTGTTGGCTGAACACTATAGCAAGAAGGGATGCCAAGCTGATTGTAGGTCATACATTTTGGCGGTTGTCTCTCTCTTTTTGTCCGCTGGTAGGGCGGATCCTCGGGTTCAGCAGCAGTACTTGATGAGGGAGAGGCATGTTGTGAGTGTTCATCAGGTAAGTTTCTGGCAAGAAAGTATCTTTCCTCAACAGGTATGTTTTCAGCAGATTCACTGACCACCTCCTGGTGATCTTCTTCCAGTGACTGTGCTGCTGGTTCAACAAGAGCTGGCGTTTGTCTTTCCTCCATTTGTGGGTGTCAGTGGTTGAGCTCTGTCTCTGATTCACCAACTGTCCCATTTCCTTCAACGGGGCCCCTGGGAGGCTCATAATGAAGCTCATACTTGTCTGCACTGTCCTCATCAGAGTCCTGAGTTTGAGATGTGGGCTGATGTCTCTGTTGTTTTTTTTGTATTTTTAGCCACCTCTGGTTGTTTGTCAAAAGGCAAGTGATCACAGGGCATTAACAAGTTTCTATGTAGTACTCTGGAGCGACCCTTTCCCTGTTCTGGTCTCACCTCATAGACTGGCAGTTCAGGCCCCATTTGTCTCACCACTATGTGAACTGTGTCCTCCCAATAGTTGTGGAGTTTGCCTGTTCCACCTCTGGGTGTCAAGTTTTTGATTAAGCCACGCCCACTGGGTTGGAGCACTGAACTTCTCACTTTTGTGTCATAGCATTTTTTACCTATTTCAGCAGCCTTTTGAGCTCTTTGATTGGCGATGGCATATGCTTCCTCCATACCTTGATTTCTCCACATATGCTTGCTGGTCTCTGGAGTCATTGGACCCTGACTCTGTGTGCAGTCCAAATAGTAGATCCACCAGCAGCCTGGGCGATCTCCCGTACAGTAGGTAGAACGGAGAATAACCTGTCACGTCGCATTGTGTGCAGTTGTACGCATACACCATTTTGTTCAGGGATTCCTTCTATGATGATGATTTCTGTGTCTCAGTCAGTGTCCTGAGCATCTGCAACAAGGTTCTGTTCATGTGTTCCACTTGACCAATGACGCATGTCGTTCTGGACCCAGCTACTTCACTGAGTTTTTGTAACTGGCTAAACAACTGGTTCTCAAACTTGGTCGTGGTGGATGCAGGAGGGGAAGCCAAACCTCAGGGCAGTCATTAAAGATGAGGTTGGCAACAGTTCTTCCTGACTTACATGTAGTTGCATACGCCTGGACAAACCGAGTGAAATGATCAATAATGACAAGGATGTACTTGTATCCACCTTTGCATTGGTCAAGATGAAGGAAGTCAGTACTAACCAATTCAAATGACTGTGTTGCTACAATGTTTGTTAAGGGAGCTCTTGTGTTGCAGCAGGGCTTTTTCTGTTTTAGACAAGTACAGACTTTGGTCACATAGTGTTCTATGTCTGATTGCATATATGGCCAGAAGAAGCGTTCATGTACTAGAGAGTCTGTGTGATCAATGCCTTGGTGCCCCATGTTGTTGTGTAATTCTCCCAACACTTTATCTTTGTATCTTTCTGGCAAGACCAGTTGCTTGTAAGCAAAAGTAGTCCTGTACAGAATGCCATCATTGTCTGTTGACAGTTTATCCTATTCTCTAAACAGGCATCTTGTCTTTGGACTAAATGCCCTCAGCTCCCTAACTTGTGGTTTGGAGCCTGACAGCTTACACTCTAACACAGGGCAGATGACTGGGTCTGACCTTTGTGCTTCTTTCAACTCTTCTTTTGGGATGGGGCTGATGGAGGCAGTGGCCAGCTCACACTCAGCTGAGACTGACATGGATGCAGCTGTGAGTGACCATGTTGCAGAAGATGTTTTCTGCACCTCAACAGCTTGGGCGATGGCTGTGATGGTGTCAGGCAGCAGTTCCTCTGTGCAGTCTCTCATTGGTGACTCCACATCCAGCGGCACTCTCGACAAGGCATCAGCATTACCGTTCTCCTTCCCAGGTCTGTACTTTATAGTGAAATGGAAGTTAGCAAGCTCCCAACCCACCTGGAAGTAATAGCATTTAATTTTGTAGTCGACAGAATGTCGGTGATTGCCCATTTTAAAGCGAGGAATTCTAACTTGCCCGCATGTAAGTGATAGTTCTTTTCAGCTGCCGTTAAAGTGCGAGACCCGTAAGCAATGACTGAGCTTGCCGGCTTGTTTTTGATAGAGTACTACTCCCAAACCTTGATGTGATGCATCAGTGTGTACAATGAATTCCTGAGTGAAGTCTGGGAAGCCTAACACTGGTGGATAAAGCAAACAGTCAATGAGCTCTTCAAGGACCTGTTGGTGCTAATCTGTCCATGTGATTGGCTTGCTTGAGGGGACAACATGGCAGTGGCTCCCTTTTTTTAACCTTGCCTTTGGTTTTCTGTTGTTGACAGGGTTTTCATCAGAGTCTGTTTTTAGGAGCTCATACAGGCACCTGGCTTTCCGAGAGAAGTCTTTTATGTACTGCCTATAGTAGGTGAGTAGCCCCATCACTTTCCTGAGTTGGCCTACAGTCTGAGGTTTAATGTCTTTCAATGCTCTAACAGCTTCAAAGTCAGTTGGGTCAACTTTGCTGCCCTTTGCAGAGACTATCCTGCCCAGATAGTGGACCTCAGGTTTAAATAGGTCACACTTGCTTGGCTTGAGTTTTATGCCATGCTCTCTGAGGCATTGCAATACTTGTCGTACATCCTCCACATGGTTGTCAAAGGTTCTACTAAAGACCAGTGTGTCGTCAAGATAGGGAATACAGATGTTATCTCTTAGCCCTTCCAAACATTCCTCCATACAGTGTTGGAAGGCCACAGGGTCATTCATGAGACCAAAGGGGATGCGAATCCACTCATAAAGTCCCCAGGGGGTAACAAAAGCGGTCAGTGGCCTGCTTTCCTCTGAGATGAATCCTTGGTGGTAAGCTTTTCCTTGGTCTTGGAGGGAAAACCAAGATTTACCGCCCAGGACTGTCCATGATGTCTTGGACCCGGGGGATGGGCTGATGGTCGGGATGCGTTTTTCTATTTAGGTCTCTGTAATTAATGCATAGCCGAAGGGTGCCGTCTTTTTTTCTCACGCACACAACAGGTGAGGAGTAGGAGTTTGACTTGCGAACCCAACCCTGTGCTATCAGGTCATGGAGGTAAGCCTTCATTTCTTAGTACAGGAGGCTAGGCACTGAGATGTATGTGCGCTTGACTGGTTCACTGTCTTTGAGGGAGATGGTCATGTGCAGCTTTTTAATACACCCAATATCCTTGTCTGATTTTGAGAATGAATGACACTCTTCCCTAAGCATCTGTTTTGCTATCTGTCTCTGATCATCATGAAGGTGACTTAAGTCTACAGGTGGATCCCACTGTTCACTGGCATTACTTGTGGGTTTCACGCTGGTGTGACCCACTGTGACTGGTGTTGCAGCTTCCTTAAAAATCTGGGCGGGCAAAACTGTCATAATGGTTTGCACTGCACCAGTTAAAGTGCACCCTGGCAAAACAATGTCATGGTCAATTGAGTTAAAAACATCAACTGTGATGACTGAGAATACACCTTTCCTTACTCTGACTAATGTACCATAGAACTCTAGACCATCTGGCCACTGTGGGTCCAAGTCTGGCTGAAATAGCAAGGTTGTGTCCTCTTTAAAGGGCTGTGCAGCCGCACGATAGTTAACCTGAGTGCTGCAGTGTTTTGGAACTATAACCTCCTCTCTCTTAGTTTTTACTACATATTCTTTTTCTTGCTCAGTGCTAACAGCTTGGATAAAAGCTCTCACTTGCTTTATTTGGAGACTTGGGAAAGCTTGCCTCACTGTGCTATACTGTTTCATCTTCTCTGTCTTTGTGAGAATGTGCTCAATAACATTAAAACCTATTATGGGATGAGAGAGGTGGCAGCCTTTCATTATAAGCAATGGGATGATCAGGTCTTCTGTTTTGTTAATTTTAGAGTCAAGCCGGAAAGTTGCTTCAATCCATCCCAAGTACGGCATTTCAGTTCCATTTGCAGCAGTTAGTGTCAAGTCAGGTGAGTCAAGGATCTCTGAAACATCTCTCACTTTTGTAGTTGGTAAGTATTCCCAAAATTCCATCCTTCAATTATGGACACCTGAGAACCTGAGTTCCATAGAGCTTGAAGTCTGTGGCCATCCAGGTAACATTTGACTAGACACTGCCTACCAACTAGAGAGGTGACTCTGTGGGGCTGGCCAATTTGAGCTGGGGGGGCAGACTGTTGGTATTTCCCCTTTTACTTGACAGACAGATGCATTTTTTCTTATGTTCAGTCCAGTTTTGTTTTTGACATGTTTTAGAACAGTTCAGTGTCTCTTTAAGGATGAGCATTGTTTCAGCATGCCAGGTGAGTCTACACTGCCACAATTTGCACATTTCTGGGACTCTCTGCTAGTTATGGTTAACATCTGTCCCATGGTGGTAACCATTCACCATTTAAAGGAGCATCCCTGGATTGTCTTTGTTTGCATCCAGCTTGAAAATGTTCTCCACTCCCAGCAGTGCAAGCAGTGGTCATTTGTTCCTGTCTGCTGCAGACAAAGCATTGTCTAGGGGGACGGGTATAACAGTTGGTCTGCTGATTAGGCCCATGCTGAGGCCACCTTGGGGGAGGAGCTTGTGGCTGGCTGTGGCTGTGGTAATACTGCTGCGGTGAAACAGGTGGCTGGGGATCCCTATCTGACCTAGCTGCAGGCGGCGGGGCATAGGGGTCGGGCTTAGTTGTAGGCGAGACATAGGGGTCGGGCCTAGCTGTAGGCGGGGCATGCACCTGTGGCTGTAACCTTGTCTGCTGTAGAGTTTCTTTGATCTGAACTATCTCTACACGGAGACCCTTTAAAGAAGCTACACCTGTCTTAAGCTCTTGTATTTCTGTCAACAGATCAGGGGAAACCCTGGGTTTGGTCTCCTTTACCGGACATCGAGCAGCAGCTGGTTCATTTTCTGACTGCACCACATTTGCGGTGGCAGACTATGGAGCATTGTGCCTTTTTTTATTTCTTCTTTCTGTCTCATTAGCACAAGCTATGTTTAACCTCTCTAACAAAAGCTCATCTGAGGTCTCAGTATCTTGTAGGAGGGGCTGCATGTCTATCCTGATACTGTCATTGTGCAGGCCAGTAAGCAATGTCTGCAAACACATGCTCTGTACTAGGGTTGGGTCATACTTAAGCCCTGATTCTGACTCTTGGGATGCAAACAATACTTTCTGCCTTAAGTCTAAAACTTGTATGAGGAAACTCTGAGAGGTTTCTTTGCTGTTCTGTGCCTTGGAGGCTAGCTGCTTGTAAAGCTCTGTGGCACTCTTTTCTTGGAAGTGGGAGCACAGGATGCAACAAAGTGTGGGGAGAGTCAGATGGGACTTTCCTTCCAAGTAGCTGCGTAGCTGTGAGCCTGGAGAAATAGCTCTGATTACCGCATCAACTAATTCTATCTCTGGATAACCTCTGTTCAGTCCATTTTCGATTTGATGGGCAAGGCTGAAAAATGATAGTTTATCTCTCTGGCCTGGTTCACCTGTTTACCCTGAGATTTTGAAATCTTTGCGCCAGCATGGGTTTGGTTGCTGCGGTGGAGTAGTGCATGAGGGCTGAATGTTGACCTGTGGGCCGACGATGGGTGGGGACTGGTAGAAGTGGTGGTCATGGGTAGTAGTGTGAGCGGGGGCAGACTGCTCAGTTTTGACTTCCACCGATTCTACGATTCGGTGTTCCTCCATTGGTACTGCTCCATTGCCTGTGTGAGTAGTCAACACTTCTATTTTGTCTCTTAGTCACAACAAGGTTGACACGCCTCCATCTTCTACCGCTGCCATTTCTTGTCCTTCAATTTACTTCATTACATGACACAGTAGTTTTATGCGGGACTTTCCCTCTGTTCTTTGCCCATCTAATATGCTGAGGAAATTATTAACTTCAAGCAATTTGTCTCTAGTGAGAGTCTGTAGTGCTTCCATCACCTGTTCCTGTAGTACGCCATGTTGACAGGACTGGAGAAATCACTACTGTGCAGGAGTTGTCTCTGAACTGAATGGTTTTCATAGGATACCTGATGATCTCTAGTTGGCCTCAGGTGAAGTGTACTCAACCACCAGCTTCCAGCTCTCCACGAACAGCAACATCTTCCTCACTGCAGTCGGTCTGGGTTGTTGGTGGATGAGCTGCCTCAGAATTTGACCACCAGGCTGTGGGGAGCAAGATATCTGAAGAGTAATCCCAGCAGTGTCTCCAATATGTTGTACCCTTTAAAAGGGGATTCAAAGCAAGACAAAAGAAGAGTGAATGACAACTGAAGCCCTTGTCAACCGATGTTGTCTTTAACTGAGCTTGGAATGAGAAGTGAATACATCTTACATACAGTACTCTGTTTCACAGAACAATTACAGTATCAGAAAATAAACATTCTCTCTACAGTAACATCTTTCTTTTTCAAACAGTAAATAGATATAAGAATCAAATGTAATGCCTTTCACAGTTTCAAAGAGTAAACCAAGAATCTCTCCTCACTTTGTGAACCTCTCTCACATTACAGCAGCAAATCTGGACACATAGGGTCAATACTAGCTTGTAGCTACCGTTAACGACTAACATTTACAGGGTCACCTAGGCAACTGCAAACTGTAGCTGGCTCATTAGACGTTAGCTACCGAAGGAATAAAAGACGAACAAAACATTCAAACCGAGTTATAAACAGAGCCTATCTTATTCTATTATACTCTAAACTACTTGTGAAACACAGTTGTTACCTTTAAAGGGGGATTCAAAGCAAGACAAAAAAAAAAGTGAATGACAACTGAAGCCCTTGTCAACCGAAGTCTTCTTTATCTGAGCTTGGAATGAGAGATGGCAGCATGCGCCTCCCACTTGATGACCCCAGGCTCGACTAGTAGATTACCGAACACTTTAACTCTCAGTAAGCAGGAGAAAATGATCACAGATGAAGCACAACAGTACTAGAATAATAAACTATAAGAAACAGGAATAATTAGGTGAACCAATAAAACACCAAATGGATAGTGTAAGTGTAATAGATAAATTCCCACTCATCACAGCATCACCTCTACTTTGAACAACACTCTGTAAATTTTTGGAAACTTGCTTACCAGTTGCTGTAGTTTTGAAAGAGAAATGTTGTTCCATTCTTGCCTGACATACAATTTTAGTTGCTCAACAGTTCGGGGTCTCCTTTGTCGTATTTTGCACTTCATAATGCACCAAATATTTTAAATGGGAGACAGGTCTGGACTGCAGGCAGGCCAGTTTAGCACCTGGACTCTTT
>JAOANJ010000018.1:18700442-18711357 GCA_026413345.1 Ariopsis seemanni
ATATTGGATCATTTTCCTCAATAAATAAATGACCAAGTATAATATTTTTGTCTCATTTGTTTAACTGGGTTCTCTTTTATCTACTTTTAGGACTTGTGTGAAAATCTGATGTTTTAGGTCAAATTTATGCAGAAATAAAGAAAATTCTAAAGGGTTCACAAACTTTCAAGCACCGCTGTAGCTGCCATCAGACCATCAATTGCAATGGAGCAAAGTCTAATTCTTAACCAGCTCAACCAGAAGTCTAAACCTCAAACAGCTGTAACTTATGATTCTTTGGATGCACTTGAACAAAGCCTGCCCGATACCTTCACAGCAATGCCCTAGTCTGCCGAGTTTTGGGCACGTCTTAAATAGAGGCAGAACTATGTTCAATAAATTTGTTTTAAAAACTTCAAATCCATTTAAGCTGAAAATTGATATTATGCATCTTTATCCTCATTTGTAGGTGTACTGTTAATGATGACCTGATTGTTTACAAAAAAAACATGGCCACCGTAAACCAGTCAGATTTCAGTAAGCATTTGATAGGGTTACAAGGAGTAATAAAATCACAAAACTTCCATAGTAGGCCCCTCTAGAGACTCCCAAAAACACTATATTGTCATTTAAAATTGGCAACTGGGGTGCTCTTAATTATTTTTCATTTAAACAAGCACATCTCATGTTTAATAAGGTGGACAGTGAATATTCTCTTTTTCTCCTGATTCATTCGCTTATACAACAAAAACGTGCTTTTTTGAAAATCCAGTTTATCCAGGGCTCTAGAGTACGACCAATTTGGTTGCATGTGTGACCAAAAATCTGACAAGTGTGACTAATTTTTTTCCTTGGTCGCACTGGTGCACTGAAAATTTTGCAGTTTTTTTTTTTTTTTTGCACATCTGTGTATGTGTGCGCATGACTGTAGCACTACATATTTTTCCCCCAAACTCTCACTCAAGAAAGAAGGACATCAAGGTCCAATCAAAGGCAGAGAAAGGGCAGGTCTTCACTTCTCATTGGCTCTGATCTTGAGATTCCTGTACATTACTGTGTATGTTTGAAATTGCGACTGGCAGGCTACTCATCCTGGAGTGACAAATGAAACATGCCAAGCGAGTGAAAACTCAAGCTGAAGAGAACTGATAGTTTTTTTTTTTTTTTTAAATTAAGAAAAATGCTGTGCTGCCTATTACACATATGCCTGACCCCGGCTCTGAAAGCTCCAGCCTAGACCTTATACCATCAGCGGAGGTAACCATTCAACCATCCGTCTCCCCTGTCCCTGGTAAGATACCAAACAGTAACCCTGGCCTAGCATTGGAGATAGCATCAGACTCTGAGCTAGAGACCACTGAACATAAAAAAGGTCAAAATATATGCATTTCGGAAAGACTGGCTAACCTAGTTTCTGTGGCTCAGGTATGATAAAATGGCTAATGTGATGCACTGTGTTTACCGCAAAGAATGTGGTCAAAGCATGGGCAGTAACAGTGCTTTTGTTGTTGGAGCGTTTTGAACTGAAACACTAATTTAAAAAAAAAAAACAAACACACACAACGCCTCAAAGAGATACGTCCTATGCTGTAACAGTTGTGTGACCCCCAGAGTGGCCTCCCTCCCCGCAGCATTTCAGCATCAGGCAGCAGCAAACCAAAGCAGTGAAGAGTCAGAAATGATAAAGTTCAACGTTGTTAATAATATCACCAAAGAAGAGCTGTCTTTTACTAATAAATTTAAGTCTTAAATCATCCTCATGGAAAAGAACGGGTTAAACGTAAACCCAACCTACAGCAATGATGCTGCATGTGCCCAGTTCATTGGGGTAATTGCCGACAGCTTCAAAAAACAGACGTCTATCCAAATCACGAAGTCTACTGTATGTAAATGTCATTCATGATTGATTGAGACAAAGACATTTCCACGAAGGAGTGTGTGATCATCTACAGCTGTATCTTGTGCAAAGGGAGTATAGTCAACATATTAATTGGCCACATCAAGGTGGAGCATGCCAATGCACAAGGTAAGTGTAGCCAATGCAAGGCATAACCACAAAACTCTCGTTCAAGCAGAAACAAGACATGCAACAAGTTAAAATATAATATGAATAAAATTAAACGATTAATGAGTACAGGTGATTAGGATAATGGTACTGAGTTCTAAACATGAAACCTCTGTTCAGGCCACTGAGCTGAATCTTTAAAAAAGCAAATAAAAATTACTGACCTTTGCAAGCTATAGCATAGATTCCTATGAAAAATAAGTTATGCTGCCACAAAAAAAAAAAAGCTGCTCTTAGGAAACAGTGTGGAGACTAGCTTGAGAAAACTGCAGTTCTGGGTGCTGATGGTGCTGCAGTTAATCTTGGCCACAAAGGGGGAGTTATAGCCCTTTTGCAGCAAGAGGCAGGGGACTTCATTGTGCCTTTTCATTGCATGCCTCACAGATAAGGCTTGTGTAGGATACCCCAATATTCTTCATGGTAGGCTTCACAATGTGCATGCATTTTCTTATAGAAGGGGTCTCTTATGTTAACTGTGATGATGCATCTTTACAGATTGGAACTGGCCATGTTTTCAGTCCAGAGAGACAATACAACGATCAGTCAAGTGTATGATATGCTCCATTTAGCGTGGAAAACATAATTTTAGTCTTAAAATCAATGAGGGAGCTGAAGACCCTTGCAGAAGACCTTGGAATGAATGTGCTGGTTCCCAGTGGGGTTAAAGGAACACTATGGCTTCCACATGTCTCCAGGGCCCTGGAGACCTTCCTCAAACCTGGGGAGAACAATCATGGACAGTTCACTGCGGTCTACAGTCATCTGGACCATTTGGCAGGGTCTTTTGTCAATGCAAATATTGCAGAACGAGCTAAAAAGGTCAGTTGATTTCTTCAGGGAATTAAATTAGTGCCACTCTACCCTAGTCATTATTTTTTTAGAATTTAAGTTTACGTATGCTGTGACTGGATATGGTTGATCTTGGTATATAACATAGATCAAGAAATCAATGGAAGATGGCACTTCTGTGGCTTTTTGTCACTTTCTCACTGATTTTTTTCCCCTGGGATAACCAAGTTTAGTCTCCTACTTCAGAGAAATGAGACAATCCTACCTCAGGTAAGGGAGATAAAAGTGGATTGAATTTTGAACTCAAATTCAGTGTTTGGCCTCAGTTGTGCATGTAAAAATGCTTGATATGTCTCAACAGGCAGTATGTGGCCTTGAAAATCTGCTGGTGACCACAGAGGTGATGGCTGCAAGACCTAAGCCTGGTGGCAGACTATCAGTTCCTGGCAGCCCTTAGGCAACAAGAAGAGGCAACAAGAAGAACAGCGTGAAATACCAGTCTACAAATTCCAGGTAAATTACCAGTTTTGTTTCCAATTTAAAAAACAATAAAATTATTTAAAATATCAAACTCTTAATCTGTTTTTATGCTTCATGCTATACACAAACAGTTACCCTCAAAGGGGACATTTCTAGTATGCAGATGATGAGGCGGCTAAGAGTGCCCCTAAACTTCAAAGAGCAGTGAAGGCAACAGTCAAGTCCACTATGAAACATATGAAAACCAAATTCTGTAGCCTTCTAGGCAAGTGTAGTTATCTCTGTTTTATGAACATAAAGATGATTTAGAAATAGTGTTAATTATTTATTGAAATGTTTCCAATAGGAGAGGATGCTACAGAATCTGCCACAGCCAAGACAGTCAGATGATTTCACATCTTCAATCATGACTGCTGGCTAGAGGATCAAGATCAGTTGGTGGACCATGGTACTGATATCCTTGCATTCCCCTTGGATCACTTCTCCCCCATCCTCACAAGGTAACTTAGTGGACTACTACAATAATATGTATGCTGGTTACAATATTGTTTAAATTAAAAACTGATTGGCTCTTTAACCTAAATAAATTGTCTGTCTACCCATGTTAAGCTCAAAAATAGTGTCAGCACTGAGGCTGCAAAGGAAGAGTTTGTGGCCCTGAAGCTGTTCGTCTCCAGGATGTTCAAAGACAAGAATTACCCAAGGTTTTGGGAGCTAATGTTGACCAGAGAGCATCAGAGTACAAGGTTTTTTTGTGGTTTTTTATATGACATTTTGAGATCAAGGTTAACAAACTATGTGCATCCCAATGCGTTGAATGTGTTTTTGTATATTTTTCAGAACATACTGCACCTTGTACACATAATGCTGGTCCTCCCTGTGTCATCTGCTGCATGTGAAAGAGGCTTTTCGTCACAAAAGACAATCAAATCTGACACAAGAGCCTCTCTTCACGTTGACACAGTGGAGGACCTAATTCGTACCAGTGTGGAGGGGCCCAGTTTGGAAGATTTTGATGCAAGAGAGAGTGCGGCAAACTGGTTTGCCCAAGGCCAACGGGCATGAAGGCCCCACTATAGATATTGGCCTTCTGAAGGCCTGGGGCAGGGGGGATTTTCCATAAGTAGCACATACTTTTGAATCATTTGAGTTTTTGAATTTTTAAGTTCGTCAAGCACTTTAAGTTTAGTTTTAAAGTAATTAAGTTTTTGCAAAGTTTATGCTTGTGCTGTCGTTAAAATAAAGACAGACATTTATCTGCACTTTTATTTCTGTTTGCTATTATTTACATAACTATTACTGTGTATGGGAAATGAGAGAGGCAACCCATAAATTGTGGTACTAAAGCCGCTATGAAAAATTTTGGTGCACCTAAATTTTGTGCTGGTGCACCCAAATGAAAAAGTTACGCGCACCAGTGCAACCAATGCAAAAAGTTAGTCTGGAGCCCTGCTACCCATGCAATGTGAATACAACATGCAAACCTATCTTTTGGAAACCATTCATAGGATTTTTGCCAGATCTTACAAACTGTAGAGTCTCTGTCCATCAATAATTATTAAAAATTGGTGGACAAGAAAATGGCTACCACCCATCATTCATTCATTCCAAGGCAGGGCTTAATTTGGTCAAATATCTAAAATATCATGTGTTATAGCTAAGCATGCAAACAGTTTGAAAGACATTTAGGGTTAGATTCTGAGGCTTATGGGTTAAAGTTGGGGTGTGGTCACCCTTAGGGGTCATAAGTGAGTTCAAGTGCTTTTTTCCCCCCCTCACATACCACATGTCTGAGCTGAAATGCTCTTACAACTACCCAAGTTAGGAACCACCCAAGTTAGGAACCACAATCAATGCCCTGTCAACCACTTAGCAACACTAGGGGGTTGCTGTGATTATGCTCCGAATTTTCTTCAGGAAATGCACTTTTCTAATTATTACTACCACTACGACTACTTATAATAGCAGTAATAGTAAAATCAAATTATTATTATTAGTAGTAGTAGTAGTAGTGTTTTTATTGCCTTTAATTGCAAGGGTCTAAAACAAAGTATTTGTATGCAAATCTGTTAATAAGCCACATGCAGTGTGATCAAACAATTTCACTATCTTAATGTTGGCAAACAGTGGTGTGCCCAGCTTTTTACTCTTTGAAAATTTGGTTGGTTTTTTTTTTTTTTTGTGCTTAGACCATCATAAAGAAGCAAATATGGTCTTTTGTGAAAACATAGACCCAGAACACTCAGAATCTTAACACAGTTAATAAAACAGTGTGGGTGTACTGATGACTGTCACCTGTTGGGTCAGTGTATCCCAAGGTCTTTGTAGTAATCTTTCTTTGTAGTTTGGGTGAATATTGCTCCAAACCTCATGAAGGGACAAGGGCTGTCCATCTATACAATGCGAGAGTACAGATCTATCAGACAACTGGAAAAATCAAGCTATCAGACAACTGTAAAATTCCTATGGCACATCAGTTTATAATCCCCCACCCATCCCATAATAATAATAATAATAATAATAATAATGAATCTAATTAAGGTAACATCATACCTAATGTAGTTGCTCTGAAGTAGAGTATAGGCACTTGATGACTGAAGGAATATAAAACATGGTATTCATAGTGCATTAAAACTTGACTCTCACATATTTTATAAGCCCCAGCTACCTCATCATCCAGCTAGAGAGGGAAACAGAAATAGAAGAGAGCAGAAGATATTTCATTCTTATTTGTATTGTTTATTAACATCTTAGCCAAGATGGCAAAGCAAATTTCCCTTTGTAAGTTTCAATGAATGAATGCTATATTCATTAACTGTATACATTTTAAAAATTTTCTCCAGAATATTGTGCATCACAGATCAGCCCTTATAGTAACCCTGGTAACCACTGTTATAATCCAGAGCCAGGTCTCTCAGAGGGGCCACTGCATAAACAATGACAGTAGTGCCTTTAAAATAATATGAACTTAAAATGAAAAAGTGAAGAAAATATTAAATGGATGAACAAAAACAAAATATATTTAACTAATTTCATTTGTCATCCACCATGCTTTTCTGTTGTGCCACTTGGGAGCACCTTGTAAATACTGACAATTTTTGGACTTCAGTGCAAACTCTGAATACAGCCTATAGAGTTTATTATAACAGTCTCAGTAATTACTCATATTCTAAATCCGTTGTTGCAGACGTGCCCTCTGGCCGGATCGCCGGCGAGCCCACACTGATTTACCACCACCACCACCACAAAAAAAAAAAAAAACTATATATATTTTTTTAAAAGTGTACCAACATGAACACTAATATTGCTTCAAACACACGTAACTTTAGACATCAGCGTCCTGCAGGAAAAACATCACATGCCCTCTACTGTGTGCATAATTATCATGATACAGTCATGATACAGCCCGGAACTTCCAAGTCCTGTTCTGGGCATTTGCGTTCCATGTAGTCCACTCCATATTTCCCTGTTCTTACCCGTGCTGTGCTAATACACCTGCTATGCGTTTGCCATTAGTTACTTTATATAAACGCCGTGTGGAGAAAGACAAAATGTGGAAATATACTTGGCATATATACTCTTAACAACACTCTGTAAATGTTTGGGAACTAAAGAGACCAAATGCTGTAGTTTTGAAAGAGAAATGTCTCATTCTTGCCTGATATACAAGTTTCAGTTGCTCAACAGTTCGGGGGTCTCCTTTGTCATATTTTGCGCTTCATAATGGGCCAAATGTTTTAAATGGGAGACAGATCTGGACTGCAGGCAGGCCAGTTTAACACATGGACTCTTGTACTATGGAGCCATGCAGTTTTAATATGTCCAGAAAGCAGTTTGCCATTGTCTTGCTGAAAGAAGGAAGGCCTTTCCTGACAAAGATTTTGTCTAGATGGCAGCCTATTGCTCTGAAACGTGTATATCATTCAGCATTAATAATGCCTTTCCAGATGTACAAACTACCAATGTCATGTGCACTAATGTGCCCTCATACCATCATAGATGCTGGCTTTTGAACTGTGCACTGATAAGCCAGATGGCCCCACTCCTCTTTAGACTGTAGGACTTGTCCATGATTTCTAAAAATAATTTCTAATTTTGATTTGTCAGACCGCGGGACAAATTTCCATGTTGCCTCAGTCCATCGTAAAACAGCTCAGGCCCAGAGAAGGTGGCGGTAATACCATGTACCCTAACAAGGTTTCCAGGGTCTTTGGAGGAAAAACAGCCTCTAAACATCACAGAACTTCTACCATATTTTACAGTTGGCATAGGATTCTTTTCATTCCAGCCATCCTTTATTTCCAAAAAGCTCCATTTTTGTCACATCAGACCACAGTTCCAGTCAAAGTTGTAGTAGCATTTCACAAACTTACATTTGTGGTTAACTGACAGAAAAGGCTTTTTTTTTTTCTGGTATACCTTCCAAATAATCAGTTGGCATGGAGGTGCTACCTGATGGCAGTTTTGGAGACTTGGAAACCCCACAATTTTATAGTTTGTTATAATTCACCAACAGTGATCCTTGGAGATTTTTCTGCCTCTCTACAATGGGATACATTAGGAAAAGTCAGTTCTCAAAAGTTGATGTGCTCGAAGCAGAAAAGATGGGCAAGCATAAGGATCTGAGAGACTTTGACAAGGGCCAAATCATGATGGCTAGACAATTGGTTTAGGGCATCACCAAAACAGCAGGTCTTGTGATAGAGTTATGGGTGCCCAAGGCTCGCTGACATACAAGTGCCTACAATGGGCATGTGAGAATCAGAACTGGACTATGGAGCAATAGAAGAAGGTCTGATTAATTATGTCTTCTTTTACATTTTTCTTTATGTGGATAGCCGGGTATGTGTATGTCTTACCTGTGGAGAAAATAGTGCATCCTGGTGCCATGGGACAAAGGTAAGCCAGCAGAGGCAATGTGATGCTCTGGACAATGTTCTGCTGGGAAAACGTGGGTCCTGGCATTCATGTGGATGTTACTTTGACAAATACCACCTATCTCAACAGGTGAAAGTAATCATAATTTGGTACAAAATCAGTATCCAGGAAAGGTCTAGTCTTTGAGGAGCCAAGAATCTCCAGTTTGTCAACAAATGCAGGAGAAAATTATTGACATATTTAAAAACAATGTTCCTAAAAGAAAGATATGAAGGGATTTTAATATATTTTACCTGCTATGGTGCATAATATCAGTAAATAGTTCAAGGAATCTGGCAGAATTTCGGTGCATAAATGGCAATGGCGCAAGCCTAAACTGGACACCCGTGATCTCCTACCCCCTCAGATAGTACTGCATCAAGAGCCATGATGCATCCATAGCTGATAACCACATGGGTTTGGGATTACTTTGGCAAACCTTTGTCAAGCACTACAATGCAGAGTTAAATCCACAAATGCCAGTTAAAATTTTATTGTGCAAAAAAGGATGTTAACTGTGTCCAGAAGCGCTGATCTGGGATGGAGCATCACACAGTGGAAACACATACTGTGGTCAGATCAATCAGTATTTCCAGGTCTTTTTTTTTTTAGAAGAAATGGATGTTATGTGCTTCGGACCAAAGATGAACAAGACCATTCAGACTGCTAGCAGCAACAAGTCCCAAAGCCAGGGTGTCATCGTGCATGGTTGTGCCCGTGCCCTTGGCAAAAGGTACCTTACAGTTCTGTGATGACAGCATTCATTCAGAAAAGTTCATTAAGATTTTAGAGCAATATATACTGCCTTCAAGAAAACTTTTCCAAGGATATTTCAACAAGACAATTCAAAACCACATTCTGCACACGTTACAAAAAACCGGCTGCAGAAGGTGGTGACGTCTGTCCTGTCTGTCCGCAACAGAGAATTTGTAGAGAGTTTTGAAATGAAAAATATGACAGCAACAACCCCGTACTGCTGCACACCTAAAGGCCTGTTCGCAGGAAGAATGGACCAAAGTAACACTTGAAACGCTTAAATCACTTGGTGCTTTCAGTCCCAAAGCAGCTTTTGTGTGTTTTGAGAAGGAATGGCAACATTTCAAAGTGCTAAATGCTGTACTATCCCAACTTTTTTTAATGTGTTGTGAGAATAAAAGTTGTAATAAGTGTTTATTTTGAAAAAAAAAAAATCACAAGGTAAGACATTGAGTGGTGTGGGGGCAGCATGGTGGCGTAAGTGGTTAACACTGTTGCCTCACAGCAAGAAGGTTCTGAGTTCAAGCCCAGTGCCTGACAGGGGCCATTCTGTGTGGAGTTTGCATGTTCTCCGTGTTTGCATGGGTTTCCTCCGGGTGCTCCAGTTTCCCCCACAGTTCAAAAGACATGCGGTTAGGTTAACATGGGATGGCTTTGGGCTGAAGTGCCCAAGAGTGGCAGTGCACACGTACACAGCGGTTTTGCTCTCCTATGATGAACTACATTTCATTGTACATTTGTGCAATGACAGTAAAAGCATTCTATTCTAAATAACATGCTGTTATATTGTTCTGAGTGCAATACAGCTCAAAGGTTATTTTCAAAATCATTGTTTTCAGTTTTAATTTCCCATCCCAACTTTTATTTGGGGTCATTCATTCACACACACATGCAGACATATTTTATATATACACACATCTCAAGGCACAGTGGTTTAGTGATTAGCACAGTCACCTCACAGCAAGAAGGTTCAGGGTTTCAAACCTCATGGCCGACAGGGGCCTTTCTGTGTGGAGTATGCATGTTCTCCCTGTGTCTGCATGGAGAAATCACTACTGAGGGAGGCCAATAATAAAAAGAAAATTGCTTGCACCAAGAAACACAAGGAATGGGCAGCAGACCAGTTGAAATCTGTACTTTGGTCTGATAACTCCAAATTTGAAATTTTTGGTTCCAACCAGCATGTCTCTGTGAGACAAAGAAAAGGGGAATGGATGGCATCTGCATATGTGATTCCCATCATGAAGCATTGGAGATGTGATGTGGGTGTGCTTTGCTGATGACAATGTTGGTGATTTAAGGCACACTTAACCATTATTCTGCAACAACATGCCATCCCATCTGGTTTATACTTAGAAATCACAATATGTAATTAGTTTCTCTATATGTAAAAAGGTGGCACGATGGTGTAAGTGGTTAGCACTGTTGCCTCACAGCAATAAGGTTCTGGGTTCAAGCCCAGCAGCCAGCAGGAGCCTTTCTGTGTGGAGTTTGCATGTTCTCCCCGTGTCTGTGGGGGTTTCTCCCACAGTCCAAAAGACATGCAGGTTAGGCTAATTGGTGGCTCTAAATTGGTCATAAGTGTGTACGAATGTGTGAATGGTTGAGAAGAGAAAACCTCTATAATAATCCAGTAGAAGGCAATGGGAAACCACTACTGTAATTTTCCCTAGACACTTTGATAGCTGAAGCCATCAGAGCAGACACGTCACTGTAATATGCCAAAATGGATGGATGGATGGGGTCTGTCTCAGAAACTGGGTACTGTGGGGGTACCCCACTAAATATACTCACAGTCAATAAACAATATGGTTTTGAATGGTGGTGATGGTTTTAATTTGAAATAAAATGCTGAAAGAAATAATACAGATAAAACTAAATCTTTGATGTGAATACTCTATTCAGAATTTGGCAAAAATTCTGCAAATT
>JAOANJ010000018.1:19175620-19186063 GCA_026413345.1 Ariopsis seemanni
CGTGATGTCATTTTCCACGAGTACAGTGGAGGTGTGCAAGTGCATGTTGTACTAGTGTCAGCGGAGTGAAGTATTCTGTCAGGGATGGTTGGAGATGGATGCAAGTGCAGATCTTTTATAATGAAAAGTGCAAACAGTCCAAATTGGCAGGTATCAGGCCTCAATATTAACTTTTGACTCCTTTTCTGGCCTCAATATTTGCCCTAAAATTTTGCGTTTTTTCGGCAAGTTTAAGTACACGGTTCAAGGCAATACTGATGATGATTTTATTTTATTTTTTAAATTCATCTCTGCAACAGAACAAGACAAGTCCTGAAAGCATGAAACGTATCAATATTGTACATGTAAGACTTGCGTATGGTATAGTACATAATGCGTCTTATATAGAGTTTAGGGGACAACGCGCTTTTTGCCTAGAACTATGACTAGCAATATTGCAAAAATGAATTATAAAACTAAACGCATTATAAAACAGGAGTCTGTACTGTGTAGTACTGTCTTATCATTCAGTTTGCCATTGCATTTAGGAGGAAACTAAACAACCTGTCCTCCTCCTCCTCTACATCAGCTTCCTGTGCAGCCTCTGCAAATTGTGGGCGCTGTTCGCGCTGTCCCTCCATCCACCAAGATCTGGCCCCTCTAGAGAAGAGGTTCCCAACACTTTCTGCTTTAAGGCACACCTATTCATACTTGTACGGAGTTGGGACCCATTAAAAAAGCTCCCCAAAATCCCCAATTGGCTCATCTATTAGAATTTAATCTAATTTTAAAGTGTATTAATGGGATGCAACATCACTCCCTGTTACAGATGGGAATTTAAATAAATGTAATAACACACTTTTAGATTGTAGGTATTGTATTTAAAACTGTATGGATGTGCCAGAAGCCAAGCCATGCATGCAGGGCATTCTCTGTCAAAAGGGATTAATGATCCAAAAGTGGCGTCTGATTAACACGAAGTTATTGCCATGTTTGTGTACAGCAAACAAGCAGGTTATTAAAACCAAGAAGTACACTCAAAAGAAGTGGCTATAGAAACCACTCAGTGGGATAGAGCCTTACACACTAACAGTTTTTTCCAATGAAAGAAATTTACCACCTAAATTCGACATTTAGTAGAATAAAATTTGATCATATTGTAACCATAACTATTCTTTGTATTTAGTTATGCATACTATTAACTTAATGTGAAGATAATTAATAAACAGATTTTAAGGGTTTTTTTTTTTTTTTCAAAAGTTTGTGTATATTTTTAGTCTTTTGTATTTGTAATGATTTGTATCTATACATACATGACCCCACCAGCTCTGCTGATCAACTTATTGTGTCAAGTTATTCATTCATTGAGTTGGAAAATTATCCATTCATTGAGTTCCCTGATGTCTCAAATTACCTGGTGCTGCAGACATTGTTCTACATGGGGACACAGATGAAAACCTGGAAGAGTATGGAGGAGTACAACTTTTTATATGTGGCTGGGTTAAAGATCTAGGGATCAGGACACGAGAAATCCTGTATCGTTTTTGCATTGGTAAATGGAAGTTTCTGGGCTTTTGTCTGTGTCTTTGCAATGGTTGTTAGGACGCTACAAGTTTTTGTATCTGGTGTAAACAAACTACTGTTGCTAGATTCCCAATCCTCCCTGCTCTTCTCTTTCAGCAGGCTTAAACACAGTCTGAAGAGCGTTCAGTGTTGCCCTACATCACTACTGACTAACTTATTTGAATGAGATTATCAAATATCTATTGGTTGTTTTTCCAGCATGAAAATAAGCTGCATGACTATTTTAAAAATGATTGAGTGGCTGAATGGAGAGCAGGATGCGTTGTGTATGATCAAATGTGATGTAGTGAGGCTAAAGAGTCAGCAACTGTTTTCTCTCATCAATTCAGTAGATAAGTCCATGTTTATTTAAAACAATATTACTGTCTTGCAGCAGAATGTACCATAATGGTCATGTGCTGTCGCACACTGTATAGAATGAGATTCGAACATGACTGGAGCTGCATTGTGAATGGGCATGATCAAATTTAACACAGTTGAGATTCTTGAAACTGTCAAGTTATAAGCTGCCAGTCACAGGGTAATTGGCATCCAACAGTCCAGCTCTGCTTGTTCCTTCTCTTGGTTAGTACTGCTCTGCCATTTTCTTCCTCCCTTTCTGACCCCTTTCACACAGCATGCTGAAGGCAGAATTCTTACGCCTTTGTTCTGCCTCGGGTTCTGTATGAAACTTCGGAATGCAGAACAGGGCGTCTGTGTCCTTCTACCTCCAAGCCAGAAGGATTATAATGGAGGTGGCATTGACATCTGTGTAAAAGGGACAGGTGGTGCGGTGGGATGGGGGTGTGCCGTTTTAGACTTTGACATTCCTTCTTTCAAGAACAGCACAAATTCAAATGTCTATAGCCTCTCAGGCCTTCCTGCCTCAAATTGCTTCCTACTTTTCACATTCTCAACACATTTCTGAGCCACAAACATGTTGGTTGCAGGAGTCTCTCCATTCCTCTCTTCCTCATTATCTCCTCTGTCTGTTTGCAAGTGTAATTTAATACATTATTAATTAATTAGGTTTTGGTAGAATAAAATGTATTGGTGCTCATCAGTATACTTGGGCACCCTTTTTATATGAAGGAGAAACATTGCCTTGAACTTAGTTATTACTGTGGACATAATTATACCTGTACCTAAGCGCATCCACATTTTTACTTGGCAACACGTCTGTATCTGTGTCTCTTCAGATCTGATTCAGTGCACAAATGAGATGAACGTGAACATCCCTCATCTGGCGGACATGCTGTTCGAACGCACCACCAACACCAGTTGGGTGGTCGTGTTCAAATCCCTCACCACCACACACCACCTCATGGTCTATGGCAATGAGGTCAGTTATACATGCACACCCTTAATGCTCCAGGATATGATCAATAGGGAAGTTTTAGCATCTGTAGTATTTAAAATGGATGTTTGGAGCTTTATTTGGTCTTGTTCAAGTGTATGCTGGTATGAATTTACTATTTAGACATTGAAGGAAGTCTGTCTAGGATGAGATTACACTATTACAGTAAAAGCGATTTCTTTCCATGTTGGCTTATTCCATAATGTACTGCGTTTTTGCCCTTTTAAGTAAAATGATCGGCTGTAGTTGAGGTCTTCTCATACTTCATTTGGAATGCAGTTGCTGTTTTTACAACGTATGACCTTTTTAAAAGAACAAATAACTAATTTCTTTCACTTTACACAGAGATTTATTCAGTACTTGGCTTCCAGGAACACATTATTCAACCTCAGTAATTTTTTGGACAAAAGTGGCTTACAAGGTAGGTGCTTCCAAGTTCAGTATTTAGCTCAGTAGTCAAGTTTACATCGCTTTTTTTTTAATGCAAATCTGGTATTTCTACACATGATGACCGCAGTGTAAACACCAGAAATTCAGGAAAAAAAAGACAAAGGTTGATTTTGAGGTTAATGAACAAATGCAACCTGATTTACCTTATGTAGTGTGTTCCAGAGACCGAAACGCACAACCCCCCCTCCCCCCCTTTTCCTGGTAATATTTTGGTTGTCCTGCTGCTGCTCCCTTTTGAGAACTGTGTTAATTGGAAATGCATAGTGACTTGATGCATCAAGTTCTTCTTTTTCGTGCTGTAAAAAGTTTGTGCGCAAAAAATGGATGCAAATATGTGCACTAATGCAATCAGTAATGCAAAGACTCCAGTGTAGTGAAGTAAAGCTAAGACATGATTGCATGTGGTAGCTTGTTGCTGTTCTCACCTTGTCACTTGCTCTTGCATGTGCACTTTTTTTTGCTCCCATATGTGGCATGTTGAGTAGCATGGCTGAATTTGAGCTTAAATAAAAGCTCCCATGGATTTATTTACGCAAGGCTTTTTCCATGTTAGCGGGATGACTGGTAGTCAGCACTCAGGGTTAACACTCTAGAGCAGTTCTGGCTCTACCTTTGTATAAATGTTTTGCATAAATGCTTTGAGTCATTTAAAATGCCAGCTGTACCATCAAAATTGGTTCTAGTAGTTGACTAAAACCCTCAAAATTTGAGTATTTTGTGCCTTTTTTGCCCATGTTTGTAATAAGGGTTGTAACTCTTGGGTTCAGAGGGCTCACCCTTAAGCAATGCTGTTTGTTTCATACCTCTTTTCAGGCTATGATATGTCCACTTTCATCCGGCGGTATAGCCGTTATCTTAACGAAAAGGCTGTGTCTTACAGACGGGTTGCTTTTGATTTCACTAAAGTGAAGCGGGGGTAAGTGCATTTTCTCATTACACCTACAGCTAAGCAATAAAATTCTGGGTCGTGGTAACTACCTTAAAATGCTACCAGAGTCAGTAACCCTTCATATAATTCAGGTCGTTTGTGGATGCTCCTGGTGTGGTCTGGGATAATGTGTGTTGTTGACTCTTAGGGCAGATGGTGTTATGAGAACCATGAATACAGAGAAGCTGCTGAAGACCCTCCCCATTGTCCAGAATCAGATGGACTCTCTTCTTGACTTCAATGTGAGGGGGCCCTTTTTATTTATTTATTTATCATTAAAAATTGAACCATCAGGATTGGATTCAATAAAGTTCAATCCAAATTGTATGTCCGTCAACAGGTAAATGCAAACGAACTCACAAATGGAGTCATTAATGCTGCCTTCATGCTCTTGTTTAAAGATGCCATCCGGCTATTTGCTGCCTATAACGAAGGGATCATCAACCTGCTTGGTGAGATGTTTCTCTGCTGTAAAAGAACTTGCATGTATTGTGCTGGCCTCTGCTTCATGTTGAATTTGCCCTGTTTGCCTGCTCTGTTTCCTGGTAAAGAAACCTTTGAGCCCTGTATTGACCTGCTGTGCTGCAGCTAGTTCAGTTGAGCAGTGTAGTTTGAGTCATCATGCTACTTTGGAGCCTGAGGCAAAGGCATGAGAGTCTCCACTTTATAGCAACCACCCATAATTATACCTCTCTTGATAGTCATTTACATAATAGCAGTTGTAACCCTGAGTTGTATGAATAATCTGCAATTGCATTACTTTATGGAGTTTTGGATTAGGTATTAAATTTGTGTGAAACATGTACACAGTTTTGATGCATTAGGAAAATACTTGAAGAATCTTGAGAATTTGGTGGTGTCAGCAGCTTTTGTCACTTTTGAAGATGTAAGGGCATGTTTATGTTGGCTGGGTAAGCGGTCACAAAGGATTGAAGAATGTTTCACATAATCAAATGTGAATAAATTGGTAGTTTGTGGAGAATGGTAGGCAGGTGAGACGTGCTTTGGATCATGGCCCAATGATGGGGTCACAAAATGCCTGGGTTGTGTGAGAACCTCTGAAGTAGAGGTTCTTTCTTAGTAGTGTGCATTGCAGCTGTGTGGTTTTCAAACTAAAAAAAAAAAATCCACACTCATTTTTCTAAATTACACAGAGAAGTACTTTGATATGAAGAAAGCCCAGTGTAAAGAAGGACTTGACATCTATAAGAAATTCCTCACCCGTATGATGAGGATCTCGGAGTTCCTCAAAGTTGCTGAGGTAGGTGTATAGCGTCTATAGAGCTTTTTACGCTGGTCATGGCACATGGGTGATTATTCACAATTGGGTTTTGTGGGGTGGTTAAAACCACTAAAATGTGTGGCACTGCTGTTAGTCTTGCTACAGGGAGCTTTTACACTTGTTCCACCTCTGGTACATACAGAAATTCAGAGCACTTAATACCTGTTTGGTTGTACGGTGCTGATTGCTTACCATGACAAGTGTGCCCCCCCCCTCTCTCTCTCTCTCTCTTCTCAACACACAGCAAGTGGGCATTGACCGAGGTGATATACCAGACTTGTCTCAGGTAAGATTGTGATTCTTTATCAGCTCTAAACTGAGTGATGCTGTTTGGTCTTGATTGCAGTATGAGCGCTCTAATCTCCCCTAACCCATGCTGTCTAACCCAGAAACACAACCCCTGCTCTCTTTGTTCATGTCTGTTAGCCAATATTTGTCTTTGCCCAGCTAAATCATTCATAGTCATCCATAGTATTATTCTATTCATAGTCTTCAGATTCAACAAATTCAAAATGCAAAGATTTTAAAAGTGCCAGAATTGCTGTATGGTTATGAGGCGCAACCTTAAAGGTCCACACTCCCTTGTTTCAGCATGGCCCAGCTTCAGCCTAGTGCATGCAGTGCCTTCTGTATGTTGCTGATGGCAAAATGCTGTTTGCTCGGTCTCCTTTTTCAAGCAACAAATGCATGCAACTGTAAAGATTTTTTTTGTTGTGAAAGCAGGGTATATTTTCCACATTTGTTTCCCCTAAAACCTTTTTGATTTTGAAAATATGAAATTTGCATGGTTAAAACTCCAAAGTAGCTTCCTGTCCTGGTGTCTCTACACAAACAGAAATGAATAAGCCTAGTAAACGTGAGACGACCATGTTTTACATTTTGCTTTGGGTGATTAGGTTCTCTCAATAGCCATACACAGGCAGTTAAGCTTGTATGGTTAAGTTTATTGGTTGGTTTAAATATTTAATGTCTGCGTCCTCAGTCTTATATTCTGAAATGCACTGAAATGTCAAACTGCCACCTTTATATTCTGTATCTTTCCATTTTCAGTTTACAGTCTGCGTAAGTATCTGTACCTCCCTCTATTTTTAAATTTTTTTCCCTCTGTGATTGACTGCTATTTTGTTCCCTTTGTGGTGATTAAGTATTATGCATGCTCACCAAGGTGTGTATGAGTGAGGGACAGTATGCATGTTTGAACGAGAGCATCACTAAAATAATTAACCTTCCTTTTTCCAGGCCCCCAGTAGTCTCCTGGATGCATTGGAGCAGCACTTGGCATCACTAGAGGGAAAAAAGGTGAAGGACTCGACAGCAGCAAGCAGGTACAGTGACCTGAGTAACTTTGCTTATCAGTTCCCTGCCAGGCTGTTGTGCTTAGGTCCCAAATTTAGTGTGAGAGATTTTCTGGATTGGCGTGCGTGCGTGCGTGTGTGTGTGTGGAGACAGGGTGGCTTGGATAGCTTTGAGCCTGGCACAGAGCCAAGTTTATTGAACTGTTGAATGAGTTCAGATGTAGAAAGCAGATGTCTCTGGTGTGTGTTTGGGCAACTCTGTGGTTTTGCGTGCTCACACAGCAGTTTGTACTGTACCGAACTAGGTCACTGCAAAAATGGATAATTTAACGTTTTCCTCTGCAAAGGACTTCTTCAAATGTGGAATCGGAGTTGCATTTTGTGCAACAGAATAATGTCTAGGTTTGCTGGCTCTGACATTTTGGAAGAAAACTTGGGTCAAAGTTCATTGAGAGTGGGGGGTATTAAAAACCTTGTGTGCTATGGGCCAAAGGAAGACAATTCCCATTAACATGGCATCTGATACTGGCATGTGCCCCCACCCCACTTTTTTTATTTTTTAAAAAGGGCCAGCACACTGTCCAACGCCGTGTCCTCTCTGGCAAACACGGGCATATCTTTCACCAAAGTGGATGAGAGGGAAAAGCAGGCAGCCCTAGAGGAGGAACAAGCTCGTTTAAAAACACTTAAGGTGCGTTGCATTACTTCTGATGGCTGTTCAAGATCACAAAACTGTTGTACTGTCAAAGAAATAACACAAGTGCACTCATGCACCTAGAGATACTGTTAAACCTAAAAATACCCCTTTTTGGTTTATTTAGGCCCAGAATTGTGTACACAGAGTGGAACTAATTTATTTGGAAGTTAACAATATTTTTGGCATTATAAAACACATTAGCCTTTGGTATATTATGGATGGGGGGTTTTTGGGCAGGTACCAAAATTGCCATGTGAAATCAACTTTATTCTCCCTGTGGGGGGGTGTCGTGGCTCAGTTGGATAAGATGCCATACTATAAATCCGGGGACCCGGGTTCGATTCCCACCCGAGGTCATTTCCCGATCCCTCCCTGTCTCTCTCTCCCGCTCATTTCCTGTCCTACACTGTCCTATCCAATAAAGGTGAAAAAATCTTTATTCTCCCTGCAGGAGCAGCGCCTGAAAGAACTCTCTAAAAAGCCTTCCACATCCTCAACCACACCTACCTCTCCAGTATCGACAGCCTCTGGCAGCATCGGCACTGCTCCAGCAATTGACCTGTTCTCCACACCCAGCTCCACTAACAGGTGAGGGGAAATAATTGCTCCATTTCTCCACAGCTTTGTTCAGGAACTTGACATGTTCTTCCACCTAAAATGGAGTTATTTTTTAAAAAGCATGCAAACATGAAGCTTCTTTCACATGTGAAGATTTTAGCTTATTTGTTCCTTTATATTTGAAAATTAGATGGCTAGTTCAGTAAAATATGAATGCTAGAGATGATTTGATACACATACAATGCTATGAATGGGAAGCCAAGTGCTGTTCATGACTGTGGTAAGCCATTCAGTATGAAGTTCATTTGGCAGAGGGCCTTATTTTTAGCTGTGTGCACAAAATCTGTCTTTTGACTTAACTATAGGGATGGTGGCTTTGTGTAAAATGACATTCAACAAATCCACCCAAGTTTGACCTGTATGTAGCATCCTACCATCTGATCTTCCATTGTTTTCACTTCCACTTACTTCTGCCCACAGCTCATTAAACATTCACTGCACATGATCATGAAGGCATTTAGGCAGTATACTATTACGATGGTTGTGTGGAGAGGCTAAATTAAACTACAGAGAACAGTAGAGCAAAGGATCACTCACTTGCACCCTTTTAACTTGGAAAGCCATTCTGGCTGTGGTATTGTTGCATGACTACCCTCTTAAAAGTGGACTCTCTCCCTGCGTTCTTCCAGCAGTAAGGAATTGTGCATTTGACTGTGCTGCATTGGTCTGAAACCCAAGTATCTTGAATCAACCTGCAATGTTTGGATTTGCATGTGTGTTAGATACTTTACCTTCCCTGTTAATGTTTCGTTTTCTTTAGTGCTTCAAAGGTGCCAAATGATCTGCTGGATCTCCAGCCAGCATTCCAGCCATCTCTATCTCTCCACACTGCTCTTCCTGTAGCGAACACATGGGGAGGTGAGTGCTGCCCATATGAGCATCACCATTGTACATTTTCATTATCACCTGCACAAGGATTAGTCATATCCAAGCAGACAAATGGTTACAAACATTCTTGCATACAAAAATATGCTCATATTTTTGTAACGGTGTGTATATAATGCAGTTGTATAATATGCAAACATTGCTGAAATTAATTTCAGGGATAATGTTGGATTAGATGTAATATTTGACAAGCAAGAGGTGGTGCGCTGGCCATCAGCCATGTAAAAATGGTTATTAGATGGTATGATGGCCCAAATCTACTTGAAAAATATACATTTTTAAATTAAATTGTTCAGGTAAGCTTTTATCAAAATCATGCTACAGATTATTTTAACCCTACGTTCACACCAATTGCAGCAAGTGTGTCAAAACGACCCGGAGTCATTTTTGTTTTCTTTAAGCCAGCGTCTCTTGGTGCCGAGATCGGTGGGGGTTGTCAGAATAAAGTTGAAGTCCAGGCAACTTTATGGTAATGATCTAGGACACGGTTCTGTGACCAGTCGAAATTTAGAAGCACTCCACTCTAAAAGAATACTTAAAGAATGGAGCCTAAGTTACCACAACTGCATTCAACCCATTCTCAAGAAGCCTACCATGGAGGAGAAATTGATGATTGATTGCAGTGGTGGGTTTCCCCATTATTTACAGAGCTGAAACTTGGTGGTCGCACGGTCACCAGTGACTGCTAAAAACTGACCAGGGC
Organism: Ariopsis seemanni; assembly: GCA_026413345.1. NCBI lineage: Eukaryota > Metazoa > Chordata > Actinopteri > Siluriformes > Ariidae > Ariopsis > Ariopsis seemanni. The sequence goes on from JAOANJ010000018.1 coordinate 19,185,378, forward strand.
CACTAAAAGTTGAGGTTTGGTCGCCCAAAGGGCGCCTATGATTTTGAGAAGTAAGAAAAAAAATTAAAATTGCAGTCAAAATTTAAAATGTTCCTTCCTTGGAGTACCTTTCCTCAACTCCAAGTTTGTGAATTCTAGTAAAAGTTTAGTTCTAAAGTGCAAAACTCACGAACAACTTTGAATTTTCAGATCACTCCATGATATCAGTGCTGTCAAATTACTCACTAGATAGTGGACTATATAGTGAGTTTGCCATTTTGTAGTGCTGGCTGAATGTGTAGTGAGAATTTACACCCTATATAGTGGACTCCTACTGTCCCACAATGCATTGTGAAAAGTAGTGCCCCTAACCAAGCAATATGTACCATCATGTATTGTGGTTGCACTGAAAGAAACCTGTTTCATTAAGACTGTTAAGTATTTTAGATTGAGTATAGCAGTAAGTTTGTTTTTCCTCATGACAACAGGCATGAGACAAATTTAAGTTGTGGTGCAAAAATGGCAATATTGTGTGTTGTGAATGGACGGAGAAAGGAACACTTTAAACGGACATTCAAGTACAATTAAAAATAGTAAGAGAACAGAAAATGAGCTTGTAGCAGTTCGTATGGGTGGGTGGAGCACAGAAAGACGGCAGGCAGAACTGAGTTCACAAACTTTATTAATCTTGGACACTTTTCAGTCGT
>JAOANJ010000018.1:20962600-20975365 GCA_026413345.1 Ariopsis seemanni
ATACTTTTGCCACTCACAGATATGTAATATTGGATCATTTTCCTCAATAAATAAATTACCAAGTATCATATTTTTGTTTCATTTGTTTAACTGTTAATTGTTAATTTTTATGTATTAAAAAAAAACACTTGAAGAGCACTCGAAAACACTTGTCTCTAATTATCCAAATTTTACAGACTTTCAACTAACAGTAACACAGTACTTCTGTCCTCTGAGGCTGGGGTCTGTGCTGCATAGCAGTTCCCGTGCTTAGCTCGCTTCAACATAATGCTAGTGGGTGTGGCACTTGTGAGAAAAAAAAAAAGATGCATCCTTCACAATGACAGTTCTTAAGCCATGGGTGGAGATACAAAGATAAGGGGTGGCATAATTGTAATAAGCTCCACTCTTTACCTAAGAAGGGGAGCCAAATCTGAATGGCTGCTGAATCACATGTTTTCTGAAATAGGCAGCCCCAAAGTAACTGACTGAGTGTCTTATTTCACAATTTGTGCATTGGTAGGCAGTCCAGATACCCAGATGTATGTGCACAAGCATTGAAAAGGAAGTTTTTCATAACATGTCCCCTTTAAGGAAGAAAAAAAAACAAAAAAACAAATAACACTTTGGAATATCTATAGCATGTATATGTAGTAGTCAGTAGTCAGAGATAAATGCTGCATTTTTTTTTACTTCCTTTTAAAGTGAAAGAAAAAAGGGGTAACATTGATTTTTTTCCCCTGACATTTCACTAGGCTTATGCAATATAACAATTTACTAATCCCTATTATGATTTTATTACAGCACAATATCAAGTGAAATTTTCTATAATTATATTACTAGACCTGCAGCCTTCATACATTTTGCATAGGAGCTCTCAATTTAACAGGAATATGCTCGTGTGACTTTTCACTCAAAAATCTGCCCCCAAAAAAGCACATCCACCAAATAAATACTCAAAAAAAAAAACCAGAGATAATCCAATCAACATGTTAATTTGGAATGATTTGTACAGGTGTTTTGAACTCTCTGACATTACCTGACACCTCCTTCCCCTTCCATCCATCTCACCTGCACTTGAATAGACTCCTGTGGAATCCTCACTTTCTGTCAAGCTAAATGGAGATGTTCTGATTTCATTCATATAAAATAAAATCTACCAGTGTAACGGTTACGTATATTTATTAGCAAAAAACATATGGACACAGCACTTTCAGTTTTCGGCTCTCCTGTATCAGTCAGAGCTCAGATGGATTTAACCACTGAGCAAGAGCAGATCAAGACTGAAAATGTTGACCATATGGACGCTGGGCAACTGATTTTGACAAGTATTAAATACAAAATGTACTGTAATGTACTGTACTGTAATGTACTGTGTTGCATATTACTACAGAATCACCTAAAAATCCACCAGCTGTGTTTTAACAATTGTTGCTACTGGCAAGCATTTCCTTAGTGCACAGCTGATAATATGTCCTCGCATACTGTCCTTAAACCTCATGTAGTAAATGCTTGTTTTCCTGTCTTTTTGGCCTCTGATTTTTTTCTAGTTTCTGGACATTTAAATCATTAGTCTTTCTTTGGGTTTTAATTTGTTTGTTTGTTTGTTTGTTTGTTACTGATAAATTGAAAGCCTGAGAAAAATCAATCTCTCACAAGCCTGCAATCCACCATGATGTAACTATAAACAGATAAAAGTACAACATGGATTCTTTGTTTAATACAAACTGTGCAATTGTTGCCAATTTGCTTTTCTGTAAGAGGAATAAAACACTTCAGAATGCCCTGTGCATCACACCACGTTGTGTTTTTGTCCATTTTCCTATAACAGCACAGTCCTGTCCTGTATATAGTAGCATATACAACTGTGATCTTCTGATCCAGTTAAACTCCCTTAAGCTGTGGATCTATCATAACCCAGCGTGTTGTTGCAATGAGTCACGACTGTCCAACACGCAGATAAGGCCACGGTATCATCAATCGCCTCTACCCTGTGGATATATATTTATTTCACACTTTATTATTTTTGTCATCCCAAAAAACAGGGAAAGAAAAGATAAATAATGAAAGTGGAAGTCGGTACAGAAAGCCGACGGCAGCAGAAGAGAGAAACAGGTACAGTGAGAGAAAGAGAGAGAGAGCGAGACAGAGAGAGGGAGAGAGAGAGAGAAAAAAAACTCAGTAGAGCAGAGCTGTACTAGTAGATTATAGCATTCCTGCTACAGGGATCATTTGGCCCCTGAAATGAGCTGCTAAACTCACAAACATGGCAAATGTGCTGAAGTCTCATTATACCCAAACAGCTATAGACTAGATTAACACAATCAGGACTTCATAAAATAAAATAAAAATACCTGCAGTGTTTTGCCTTCATCTAAATGAACCCAAACTCTAATACTAACAAATGCAAAGTGCTTTAGCAGCCAAGCCTTGCAGACACAAATGGTATAATTTAAAAAAAAAGTGTCTTATGCAAACCAATTAAACATGGGCAATGATAAATTACTAACAGTTACTCAATTAGCATTATAAGTATTGACCTTGTTCTACATCCAGCAGCAAAGCAATATTATGAAGCTATAATATGTATAATCCTCTTCTTTCTTTGCACAAATCTAAAATGCATTCATGTGCCATTTGCCAGTCTGTATTAGAGGAAAAAACAGATAAATTCTGGAGGTTCAAATAAGAAACTGCCAGTATTTATTCAAGATGTAAACTGTTCTGTTACAGCTTTAATAAATAGTTATGCTTACTTGCTTTGATCATATGAAACACAGTAAGCACAAAAACCCTTAGCTTTAAGAGCTTCACACATTGCATAAGTATGGCACTTCATAGAATTATAATAACTCATTTGTTGTTATTGAATAGTTAATTAGAATTCAACACCATGCCTGTTTTTGCAGCACTATACAAACACCAATTCAACTCTGCAGACATTTTCTATTATGAATATTAATGTTAAAATCTCATATAAAAACCTCACAACCTATACCTGTCAAATGAAGCTGCAAAGGAAAGATCCATGCACAATTTAACACAATGATGGACACTGGTTACAACGAAGAAAAATGCTTCTCCTACTATGTGCAGAAGAATAAATCGAACAGCTCTACTCGATTCTATATTTTAAAAAAAAAAAAAGTCATAGGCAACAAAAAAGTAGGTTTGTGTAATTTACTAGAAAGTAAGTATACTGGATCAGATAAATGGACACCCTTACCCAGAACACAATAAGACTGATAGTGCTTATCGTGCAAAGTCTTATTTCACCCATGTTCTTTCAGAATACTTATTGGACTGCAATATGTGAGAGAAACCAGTTTTAGATCAAGAAGGAATATTGTCTTTCGTATCTCTTGAGCTGCAACATAAATCACTGCCTTTGAAAAGCATGGGAGGTTACTCCAAAGATCATAGGCATTTATTCTTTCATTTACCAAAGAGTTCCTGTAATATTACAAAAAAGAAAAAGAGATGCTTTTACCCTAAGCATTTGTTGTTCTGATTTCTTCTCAAATTAAACTATTTGTTTTGCTATTAACTTTCTGAGCAGTCTTTGACACAGTGGCACCCAATTATATCTAGTGTTCCTGTAGGGAATTATCTTTATGTAAAGGTAATACACAAAAGGTGTAGGCCATTCAATCACTGCTACTCAGAAACAAAATCTCATCAGTTTCTTTCAACAATGGGAATGTATGTGTTCGCTTTGGTCCCTAGATTCAGATTTAGATAAGTGTCTAGTGCTCAACAAGGACTTGAATTGGAAATCCTGAGCATGTCAGTGGCATTGCCTAGCTGCAGATGCAGTGTGGGAGTTAATGCTAGACATCTGGGATTATTAAGAAAAGTATCTGTCACAGTAGCCATGGTGTTTGTAGGTGTGATGATTCAGATCTTTAAGCTGTTCAGTCTTCCTACAGAGCCAGGTATGACTGGCAGAAACATTGCACATCAATAATAATAGTCTCTTACATAAGTATTCACCCACCTTGAGCTATGAATTTCTCCTGCTCCTTCAGAGTTAAACTTGACATCTTGATTGTTTCTCTGGCCTGGTCACTGACTTTTAGTGGATGACTTCCACTAGGCAAAGTCATGGTTGTGCCATATTCTTTAAATTTTTGTATAATAGATTTAATGCTGCATCTGAATTGTATTTTATTTAATTTTTTTTAAAAACCAAACCCTAATTCATGAACCCTAATATCCAGAACCTGTCTATTCTGGATTTGATTTGATAGCACCTTGATATTTGTAGGTATAGCACATCTCCACAACTACATTTCCCATAATTCCCTCACTTCCTGCCCCAGACAATATCCGCTTCATCTCATCTTTCACTGCGCCACGTAGATTGTGACGCAAGCTCACCATAAATTAAAAAAGCCGGCGAGCCCCGGTCATTCTCCTCTTTTGGCTTTTCAGCTGCTTTGGACTAGCGCATTTGGATGGAACTTGCTACTTTCTCTGCCTCTCTGCAGCGTGCAGATGCACCTCGTGCTCTCTGCCTCTGGTTATCTTCTCAGACTGGCACCACAGACACACCTCACTACTTTGGCTTCTTCTCTTGGACTGGCACGCTCTCTCTGATTGACAGGCTGTCGGTGTTTCAAAGAGATACTGCAGCCTGCAGACGGAGGCGAAGAACAAAGGTACAAACATGTGGTTGTACGAGCCATTGGCTACAGTTAAGATTAGAGATGAGTGGTTCCCTCCATGTCCTCAACTAACGAACTTTCAACCAAGGACCTTCTGGATCACAAGATCCCGCCTGGGAAGGACTTTTGCAACACAGCAAAGCCAATTTAAACTACATTGAAATGGCTCCATTCTTCTAGCAGAGTACACCGAATGGAGAATCAGTGGCAAACTCCTTCACGCTGCCACGTGAGAGTGGTCCCAAGTAAGGCTGGCATTTGGGGACACATTAGTCTTAGTTTGATTAGTTTATGTGAAAAGTGCTATTTAAACCTAAGGTTCTTTGAAGTGTGGACACAATAATCACATAGCTTTGGTTTAATCATATGTTATTGTATTTCTCAGTTTTACTCTGGCAGATGGATAACTGCTTTATTTCTTCTTATCTCTTCTATTTTTCTCTCTCTAACATTTTATTACTGCACACACTATTATACACATCAGAACGTTCAGATTTCAACAAACTAAGGGCTGGTTAGCTCAGGTGGTTAGATTGCTGTGCTTATAATATTGAGATAGTGGATTCAATCCCTGCATGGGCCAAAAATTATTTATGTGCCTTTGTTAGAATCCTTTGTCTAATCAGTCACACAGAGTGCCTACAGCCTCTCCCATACCTTTTTTGTGCGCAGACAATCCTTTGTTAAGCCTGCACACATATACACACACACCTAATCTTATTACCTCATATCACCATTTTTGTGCCTTGATTTGTTAAACTGCTTCAGGTATTAGTGAATGTACCTGATCAGTACTATTCTCATTTGATTGTCATTTTAATAAAATAAATACTTACAAAAAAACTGTGTCTTGTCTGTTGTGCTGCAGTATTACTTGAAGCTATCCTCTGCCATTAAAGAATTCACATTGTCTTCAATGATCTTGTGAGTATGCAGGCACTTATGGATGTATGTGGGGCGGAAGACAGCTTTAGAATAACGAACCAGTTATTCTGAAGCCAGAATAACAAGGCTTGGTATGTATGGTAAACCGGAACAATACTTCGCAATGTGTGCTTGTGTGACTGGGGTTTAACTACTGAGACAGGTGATAAGAAAATGAACATCAGCTGTGAGTTAGAAGGTGGGAGATCAAGGGCACTGTGTGCACTGGGAGTTGTAGTCCGAGCAGTCCATGTTTGTAGTCTGCTCGTCTCCAGCAGGTTTACTGACAGAGCCCCCCCAAGGAGCTACCTCTGGGAGCTGAATTCTTTCGGGGGCATCCTCAACCTCTGGGTGCTGGCTTGTTGGGGTGTTGGGCATGGAAATCTTGCTTGAGCAGAGGGTCGAGGATGTCCTTGGACTTGACCCAACTCTGTTCTTCTGGCCCATACCCTTCCCAGTCTACCAGGTACTCAAACTGGTCGCCTCTTCGCCTGGAGTCGAGGATCTTGTTGACCTGGTCGATGGATTCCCCGTCAAGATTCAGAGAAGGATGATCATGAGTGGGTGTGTTGGAGAGTGGACCTGGGATGACGGGTCTGAAATTGGAAACATGGAAGGTGGAAGAGATTCTGCTGTGCGGTGGAAGCTCTAGACGATATGAGACATCATTAATGCGCCTTAACACCTTGAAGGGTCCGATGTAACATGGTTGGTGTTTCTTGCAGGCGTGTGTCTCTCATAGGTTCTTTGTCGCTACACGTACTCGATCACCCAGAAGGTAAGTGGGAGTCTCTCCTCTACGATGATCAGCATAAGTCTTGTATTTGGTGCAGACGACTTCTAGCCGCTGATGGACCTCCTCCCAAATTGTTTGGCTACGTTGGAACCACTCATCTACTGCCTGGACCTGACTGAGTGCATCGTCCCAGGGGAACAAGGGTGGCTGGTAGCCGAGTATGCACTGGAATGGTGTTAGCTGAGTCGCAGAATGCTTCAGTGAGTTCTGCACATACTCAGCCCATGGCAGGAAACATGCCCAGTCCCCCTGGTTGCGCATACAGTAGATTCGTAGGAAGCAGACGATTTCCTGGTTGGCCCGTCCTACCTGTCCATTGGACTGGGGGTGATAGCTGGATGTGAGGCTCACGGACACCCCCAACCTCTCCATGAAGCAGGACCAGAACTTGGAGATGAACTGTGGGCCTCGGTCACTGGCGATGTCCTCAGGGATGCCGTAGTAGCCGAAGACTTGTTGAAAGAGTTCAGTTAGAATGGTGAATGAGTGAGTTGTTCCCTCCAGCTAGTGTTGCCATTCTTCTAAGGCTAATTTAATGGCCAGCAGTAGGGATACCCGGAAGAGGGATGAGCCTCAAGGCCTTCGAGAACTGGTCGATGGTGACCATGATTGTGGTGTTGTTTTGGGATGCAGGAAGGTCTGTGATGAAGTCAATCACCAGGTGTGACCAAGGTCACTGCGGGACAGGTAGAGGCATGAGTTTGCCGGCTGGAGGAGATCGGGGAACCTTAGCCTGGGCACAGTCGGAACAGGAAGATACAAAACGGTTGATTTCGGTCAGCATGTTGTCCCACCAGTACTTATTCCTCAACATTTGGTAGGTACGCTGACTGTTGGGGTGACCAGTGGCAGGAGACGAGTGCGCCCAGGTGATGAGTTTGCTGCGTAGACGTGCTGGGACAAAGAGAAGACCAGGTGGGATGTTGTTAGGAGTAGATTGAGGTTGAGACTTATGGATTTCGCTGTCCAGATCCCATGTGATGGACTGAATGAAGTGTTGAAACGTGATGGTGGGTTGAGGTTCGGTCTCTCTGGGAGATGGTTCTACAGCCCGGGACAGAGCATTTGCTTTGGTGTTCTTGGACCCTGGTCAGAAGGAGATAGAGAAATTAAAGCGGGTAAAGAACAGTGCCCACCTGGCCTGATGTGGATTCAACCTCTTGGCCTTCTTGAGATACTCTAGGTTCTCATGGTCAGTTAGGATGGTGAACAGGTGAGTTGTTCCCTCCAGCTAGTGTTGCCATTCTTCTAAGGCTTGTTTAATGGCCAGCAGCTCACGATTGCCCATGTCATAGTTCCTTTCAGCACGGGTTAGCTTCTTGGAGAAGGCGGCTACTGGGTGTAGTTTTGGCCTTTCTCTTAACCGCTGGGATAAGATGGCTCCAACTCCCGTGTCAGAGGTGTCCACCTCCACAACAAATGGTTTAGTGGGGTCTGGATACTGAAGAATTGGAGCCGACGTGAATGTGGCTTTGAGCTGACTGAAGGCTTCTTCTGCCTGAGGATTCCATCTCAGGCACTTGGGACCCTTTTTCAGGAGTGTGGTCAATGGAGAGGTCAAGGTGCTGAAGTTCCTGATGAAACGGCGGTAGAAGTTGGTGAAACCTAGAAATCTCTGGAGGTCTCTGACTGACCTGGGTTGCGGCCATGAGGTGATGCCATGAGTACAGCTCTGACATGGCCTTGATGACTGTGGAAATCTGAGGAATAGATCAAGATGTCATCTATGTAGGCAATGGCATATTTTCCCACCATGTCCCGCAGTACGTCATTGATGAAACTTTGGAACACACTGGGGGCTGAAGATAGGCCATATGGCATGATCCGGTATTCGAAGTGACCAGTGGTTGTACTGAAGGCTGTTTTCCACTCATCACCTCATTTAATCCAGATCAAGTTGGAGGCACTTCGGAGATCCAGCTTGGAAAACACCTTGGCCGATCTGAGCCGCTCCAGAGCTGCTGGAATCAGAGGGAGAGGATACGGATATTTAATGGTGACTTCATTAAGCCTTCTATAGTCTATGCAGGGCCGCAGTCCACCTCCTCATTTCTCCATGAAGAAGAAGCCAGCCGAGGCAGGAGATTTCAACTGCCGGATGTAACCTTGCTTGAGAGCCTCCTGGATGTATTCCTCCATGGCAGCGTGTTCCTTCTGGGAAAGGGGATAGATATGCCCTCGTGGTGGCGCCATGCCCAGCAACAGTTCAATGGCACAGTCGTAGGGTTTATACGGTGGTAGTCCACAGGCCTTCCCCTTACTGAACACCTCAGAAAGATCCTGGTAGCATTCTGGAATGTTGCCCATGGAGTCGGGAAGTGGGCTCTCAACTGAGTTGGAGGAAATGATGAGTTGGGGATGAGAGAGGCAGCTCTGAAAGCACGTAGGTGACCACTGAAGTATCTCATTGTTTTGCCATGAGATGAGGGGATCATGCAGTTGTAACCAGGGGTAGCCGAGGATGATATTATGATGAACAGTGGTTGTGATGTACAAGGAGATTAGTTCATGATGGAGGGCCCCTACTTGTATCTGTAGTGGCTGTGTTCGCGAAATAACTAGGCCGTCGCCTATGGGTCCGCCGTCGACAGTCCGGATGTTAAGCGCACTTTGCAGAGAGGTGACTGGCAGGTTGAGCTCTTGCACAAGGGCTTCGCTGATGAAGTTCCCCTCTGCTCCTGAATCTATGAAGGCAGATAGCACATGCGTGGAGGATGCCAACTTCAGTAACATGGGGATGTTGAAGGATTTGGAGTGGAGATTTCTCACTAGACTTAGGGCTGGAGCAGGTCTCTCGGTTGAGGTTCTCCGGGCAAGTTGAACTGGGCAGTGTTGGATGTTATGATCAGCGCTCCTACAGTAGAAGCACAAGCCCTCCTTACGCCTTCTGACATACTCAGCGTGGGACAACTGTGTGCGTGACAGCTCCATGGGCACGTGGTCCTAGGGAGGTGACGTTGGCTTCTTATCCATGAGGAGCGAAGGCCGATGCTTCAACAGTTGGTCTAGACATATAGCTAGTTTGATCAGGGCATCCAGTGAGAGGTTCTCATCCCTACATGCCAGCTCTCTGAGTATTTCAGGGCGCAACTCCTGGTGAAAGACTGCTTGAGTGCTGGGTCATTCCATCCACTGGAGGTTGCAAGAGTCCTGAAATCCAGGGCATACTCAGCGATGCTTCTAGTGCCCTGTGAGCTGGTGAGAAGGCTTTCCCCAACTTCGACTCCCTCGGGCTCATGGTCGAATACCTTCTTGAAGAGGGAGAGAAACTGTTCATATGACCCCGCTGGCTTTCCACCTTTGTTCCAGACAGCTGTAGCCCAGTGGAATGCTTTGCCGGTGAGGAGAGAGAGAAATTTAGTGATTTTCTGTTCTTCTGGAATCTCTGGCATGGTGGCGAAATACAATGAGCATTGTAACAAGAAACCCTTACATGTAGCGGGGATGCCAGCGAACTTTTCTGGTGCGGGGAATTGCAACGCAGAGCGAGGAGGAAATTCAGTGCGTGCTAGGAGGGCCTGCGACATAACAGTTGTTAGCTGGGTCATCCGGGTGTTCAGATCAGTGAGCATCTGTTGGTGTTCTCTTAGCATTTGCCCCTGTGCGTTGAGAGCCATCTGTTTGTGATCCTCCGCTACATCCATGCTGGCAAAGTATCCTGTGAGTAGGCAGGCACTTACAGATGTATGTGTGGCGGAAGACAGCTTTAGAATAACAAACTAAGCCAAATCAAGAAACAGGAATTGTGGTCAGAAAACAAGCTAGGGTCGGGCGATCAGCAAACAGAGTAACGAAGGCAAAACAGAGAATGAGGAAACGAGAAAACACTAGCAAAGGTCAAACAGGCAGAAAGGCAGTCAGAGAATAACAAGGCTTGGTATGTACGGTAAACCAGAGCAATGCTTTGCAATGTGTGCTTGTGTGACTGGGGTTTAAATACTGAGACAGGTGATGAGGAAATGAATGTCAGCTGTGAGTTAGAAGGCAGGAGATAGAGGGCACTGTGTGTGCTGGGAGTTGTAGTCTGAGCAGTCCATGTTTGTAGTCTGCTCGTCGCCAGTGGGTTTACTGACAGATCTAGTGTATCACTAGAGTAATTCATTCATTAATTAAATCATTAATAGAAATATTGATTAGTAAAATTAATGAACTGGTGCACCGTGTGAGGCATGGTATTATTGTACCTACATAATTTTTGGTGCTCTGTGTGAAGACTGCTAATTGTTGGCTTCTGCAATATTGTAACAACCACAGACAAAGTTCAGTTTACTGAGCAGTTCCAGGACTTTTCTAGGTAAGTCACTGGTCTTATAAAACTGTCAAGGCATATACGTCCAAGTGTGTTTGAACCAATTACAGTACTGTAATATTAATGGTGGTTAGATACTAATTATCTAACCCTTTTAATAGTTAAGAGAGAGCATTCCCAACTGCATTGCTAGTTTCCTGCTTTTAAAGTTAGGCAAGATGAGCCGCAGCAGCCCACACTCCTCAGAGAAGGAGGAAAATGCTCAGAACCCAGAAGAGCTCACTTCCCTGTTTGATCTTGTTGCAGACCTAATTAAAATTTCTGCTTCCACTAACATAGAATTTAAAAGCCTAAATAGAGAGCAACGCCAAGAGGAAATAAAAAATATGATACAATATATGAGAAACCCCAAACGTGGAGCAATCACCATCCAAGAGGTGGTAGGTAGACTGTTCCTGCTCCACCACCAGGAAACCCACCTGGAAAACAAAGCTCTTTGCCAAGAGAACTCAGGTCTTAGTGCTAGCCACAACAGACTAGATGAAGCTAACTTTAGTCTGTGGAACGAAATTAAGTTAGTAAATGAATGCCTAAGTGAGTGCGCCAGCAGGCTCGAAATAGCAGAGAGAACTGTTAAGGAGGACACTGACGTCCAGGCCCTCCAACAAAGCCGCAAGAACCCCGCTAGGGTGAGGGCAGTGCTTAAAACACCCCTCAGAGGGACACAGGCTAGAGTAGAGCTGGCAGAGGAAGAGTCTGACTGCGACACTGTGGACTATGCAGGCCGATACCAAACTTCCTCAGCAGCTGACAAAAAGAGTCACTCAGTAGCCCCCCCTTTCAGCCATGGTGGAGCCACGTCATGCTCACCAGGACCTGGAGAGCTCCTAAAGCCCCAGGCTACTGCAAAGAAGTAAAGGTTACTCCAGGTCCACGCACTCTGAAAGGTTTTGCTCATCCTCTGATGAGCATGAAGAGAGGCACCACTCTTTGAGACATCCATGTTCGAGTAGTTCTGAGAGTGAGTGGTCAAATAAATCAAGGAAGGCTCACAGGGACAGTTCCCCTGGCCTACGCATGCGTCAACTCAACTCACTTGCAAAAGACATTGAGCATTTTGACCCTGATAGCCAGAATGCTAATGTGAATGACTACCTTAGAGAGGTCGAATACTGTCTTTCCGATTTGCCCCATGCCACAATGTGTGAAAAGCTAAAGCTCATATAGAAAACTGCCAGTTGAACTGTTCACGCTTTCACTGAAACCCAACTGCTGCGAATTCGGAATAGCTTCTCAAAACTCAGGGCAGTTCTGTGAGAAGAGTATGTGCCCTACACCAATGAAACGTCAGCAACAATTAGTGCCATCCAGCTTAGACAAAAGAGAACAGGGCCTCCGCGAGAGTACTATCAATGACTATGTAATGCCTACTTGCAGGGTAGCAATGCACCAGGCCTGGAAGAGGATAGAGGTTTTAAATCTCTACTTTTACATAATCTCCACCCCTGCGTATGCACACACGTCAGGTTATCATGTCGGCAGGGTAGACACTCAATGAGAGAGATCCGAAAGATGGCCGAGATGACCTGGGAAACGGTTGTCCAGCCGTCGAACTGACCGGAAGACGAACCTAGGGTGCTAAGCCTTCAGGGGATGAACAGTCCACCATTAGGTTTAGAAGGGTGTGATTCCTCACGAGGAGGACACCCACAAAGCAGTGCCGTCCAAAACCGCATCTCACCGAGCTGGCATCAGTGTGAGTGGAGGACCTGTGGGCAGGTAACAGGTGATCGCAGCTGCCATAATTACCCATGCAGCGAAGAACCCAGCAGCTGGTAACGGGACTGTTATCCTGCCTCTGATACGAAACGAAACGACCGTCCCAACCGAGGTCTGCCACCAGAAAATAAAAGTTGGAGAAAGGATAGAACAGTGCAGCCCACTGAACCCACTGTCTGAGTGGACCTCATTAAAAGCTTTCATGACCAACGTCATTGAAAAGCTGGACAAGATAACTAAGTTAAGCCCTAATGTCAAGTCAAGTCAAATATGCTATACATGCTCGACATACACCACAGATGAAATTTCAGTCCTCTCTGACCCACGGTGCAAACAGGCAATGCAATAAATAAAAATAGAATAATTGAAAT
>JAOANJ010000018.1:21808167-21819576 GCA_026413345.1 Ariopsis seemanni
TCATGGCGGACGCTCATGACGTAGCACATTTTGATCACGTGGTTGCAAGTCATCTATACCATGAGTAGAGAAAAATAAAATGGCAGAGCGTGTTGCTGGACCAACAGAGGATGAACTAAAAATTCTACTCGAAAACAAAACCACAAAAAAAGCAACAAAATATGGAATAAAAGTATTTGATGGTAAGCACGTATCTTTTTTATTTTTCAAGAATTATTATTATAGGATTTTTCACATACTGCTACCGTCATTTCGCCGGTTTGTTTACGTTCTAAGCAGAAATTATTTTGTTGGCCATTTTGTATAAACTTTTTATTTATCGAATTAGCAAAAAATAAAAATGCTTGGTTTCTCAAAATGCAGTGAATGTGGATAGAATAAAACAGTTATTACACTCAATCTCATCGTACATAGCTTATAGTCAACTCGGTGCTATGTGCCTCATCAGCTATCAGCTCATGTACGACTCGATTTCGTGGAATAACTGTTAAATATCCCTATTTAGAAAAGAATGTGTGATAAAGAATATGCATCACTAAGTGCTTCAGCACTACTTTTATTCACCATGACTTATTCATGAGCTCTGTGCCTTTGAAGGCGTATCGATGTATTCTACTTTAAAATAAATTTTTACTTCAATTACTTAATGCCCACACTCTAACTGAAATAAGTGTAATCGCATAATGTATAATGTGTCTTTATGTTGTCTTTCCCAATAAATATTGACCAAAATAAACAAAATAAATGGAATCATTCACTAAAATAAATGCACAGATGTACCCTAAATGTCAGATTAAATGCAAAGCAAAATGTTTCTATTTATTTCAACAATATGGGTAATATATAATACACATATACAGGACCAGTCAAATGTTTGGACACACTTGCTTATTCATAGTAATGAATAAGTGCGTCCAAACTTTTGTATTGTACTGTATGTATACGTACTTATAGTTTTGCTTTCATAGATTATATATGTATTTGAGTGTATTCTCTTATAGTTTTGAAAACGGTGAGATAATGTGTACATATCTAAAAGCTCTTTCTGCTTAGCTCTGATCTTATTCTCGTCTTAACGTCTCAACGGTTGCTGTACATAGTTAGGCAGTTATATGTCTGTTGCGAGTGGTAAGCGGAAAGCTGTCTGTGCAAGCTGCGAGGCATGCTGGGGAGTTGTGTGCCCTCTCTAACCAATGAGATTCTGTCCTGCTGAGCTCAGATTCTGGTGAACAAGAGCTGAGTCCATGTATGTCGTGTTGCATCGTGTCTCAGAACAAGCAGAGTGTTTCTGTTGTTTGTCTCCCTCTTTCTGTTTCTTCTCTCTCTTTCAAAAAAAATGCATACCCCTAACATCGCCCAACCCCTCCCCATTCTCCTCCAACAGAAACTAGAAACCGCATGTCATAAATTTGAATATAAAATGGGTCTGTGTTTTCATTTCTGTGCCTTGACTTTGCTTTTGCTTTTCTGGAAAGAATGGCCGTATTGTGTGTCTAGCATTCATTTCGCACCATTAAAGGTTAATGTAGCATTTTGTGTGGCGTGTGGAGGTGGCAGAGTCACTGCAAGTGGCCCCTTGGCTTCAGGAGCATGAGTTCCCCTTCACAGCGCTGATTAACTCACTGCCTCATCAACTCTCCAATGGAGCTCTTACAAACAGTACAATCTTGTGACGAACACTTACTGAGGAACACCTCCTCCGTCTTCGCCATCTATTACGAGTTACTGGAAATGCAGGTACATAAAGATTCTCTCTCATTAGGTGAGAACACTTGCGTGTGGTGTCTGCAGATCAGATTTTCTCCCAACTCTTCGTCCATTGATATGATTCATATGAAACCTGCACTACTGCTCCAAGTGAAAGAAGCTTGTGCTCAATCTGGTTGTTCAACGAACAGTTTTTAATATCTTTCCTTCGATGCAAAGGTTTTTAATATCTGTGCACACACAACACAAGAAGATTATCTGTTTTTAATTAGTTTTAAGGTGAAGGTTGTATGTACTTTCATCTAAAGTCATCATAACGCAAACTGAAATGGTAACCTTGGAGAGGAAGTACTTTAAAAGACTTTCCAATTATTTAATACACCAGAAATATACTTTGGTTGAAAGCATGACCTGTACTCTTCCAGATCTACTTTCCTTTTTTTTTTTCTTCACACTGTCCATTACAATCACATTTTTCGAGCCACATGATAGAACATTACTGTAATATGCTAAAACATTAGGGTTCAAAGGGCTCCAAAGTGGCAAACTGAGGGTGTAACACAATGCCTATCTGTATCTTTAGCTATTTATTGGTCTAAACATCCATATCTGTATACACATTCATACACAAATTAGGCGTGGCCTAAACCAGAAGGTTCAAGTTAAATATGAATTTTATGTCTCTGCCCCTAAAAGCACTGCAAAACACTGAGGGGGAAAAAAATCATAGCAATATAGAAATGGCAGCAATGTTTGTATAGTGTATGAATTGTGGCTTTGAGAGTTTCTCCACCTCAGCTACATCACTTAAGGTCATACTTCTTTTTTCATCCAATCACTGAGATAGTATTTTTGTTTGGCATGGCCTAATGGTTAGAGAAGCAGAGCTTTGGGATCAAAAGGTCACCGGTTTGATTCCCTGGACCAGCAGGAATGGCTGAAGTGCCCTTGAGTGCCCTTGTTGTACGTCACTCTGGATAAGAGCGTCTGCTAAATGCATTCATGTAGTGTAATGTAATGTTTGGACCTGCCTGTGATATTTTCTAACAAATATATTTGGTTCATTTTGCTAAAATATAAACTAACCAGTAGCCTAATTTAAACCATCGTTATCCTGACCAGGCAATTAATAAGGATGAATGAATGCATGGAATGAATGCATCGCACAGCGCCACATGTTCACGTTAATGAATGTGGTCTTTGTTTGTCTTGCGTTTGTCCTGTTGCTCACTTGTGCTAGCATGAAAGTAAAAATCTCCAGCTTGTGCACTGCCACTGGATCCCAGTCCGAGAAACCTCTAGTGTCATCCAGATGCACCTCCTATTTGTATCTGTTTCTTTCCTAATGAGATATTTGTATTCATTTATATCCCTAAGGTAAAGTGTCAAAAACTCTCTCTCGTCACTTGCTGTGTGATACTGTATGCGCCTTGCCCACTCCTTCAGCCCCTCAGCGCTCTGTCACTCCATCCTGACTGTGGAATGAAGACTTCAGGGCCAGGCAAACAAATTTGAATAAATTGCTGCACCGTGACTAGAAAGGTTGAGCTCTAATACCCCCCTACGTCCCCCTTTTCTGCATATTGGCTGCCACATTAATTCTCATCAGCAGGCTGCGGTGAGTGGATGTGACTGGAGCTGTCCTGCTTTCCTGCTTCTGCCTGTTGCATCATTTTGCATTTTGTTGCGCTCCTTGCACTTATACCATGGGCCTTTAATAAAAACGTCAACAGCCAAATCCAAAGAGAAATCTTTAAGAAAAACATGCTGTCGGGACACAGGAGCATGGGATAGGGAAAAAAGGTGAAAAAAAAAAACAAAGAGAAAGGACAGCGAAAGTGAGAACGCGAGACAATCGAGTAAAAGCTGAAGTGAGGGATGGGTACGGTTGCTATGGAAACTTCTGACCTTTAAAGGTGATGCAAAGTTCAGCAAAGTTGTTTCTCTCCCTCACTTAAAGGGGAGTGACATTTAATAGTCCCCATAGGTCAAAGGAGGGTAACAAACACCAAATAAAGGCTGCCAGCTGCTTGAATAAGAGACTGCTATATTATCAAAATGTCCCTTGGCTGTGGCTTTGGTAGAGTGCATCTCTCGATAGAGGCCAAGGCCACGTCTGAAAGGTCTGAGGTTTTCCAGCTTATGGAAAATCATCTCTAGGGGAAAGCTGCTACGATTAGCCACAAACCTCTGTAGCCTTTTTCTTCCTTCTCTTCTATTGGTCATCATTTAAGATTCAGTGAACCAGAAAGCTGGCTCAGGTCAATATCTCAGTGAACCTTACTCTTCTTGCCTCTTGCTTTTCTACATCTTTGTATATGCAATACAATAAAATGAAAACAAAAAAACAAAACCTAGCAATATGCAGTGCCCTCCAGAATTATTGGCACCCCTTGTAAAGATTAGTAAAAAAAAAAAAAGGGATTCGAAAAAAATCCACCTTTTGGTGAAGTAGCTTCATCTCACACTGAGAAAAAATGAGAAAAATCCAAACTTTAATGGAAATAAATGTATTCAGAGATAAATAAATAAATAAATAATAAACAAGAAATAATCATTTTCAACAAAAGCACATGTGCCACTATGATTGGCACCCCTGGAAATTATAGTGAACACAATGTAACTGAAGCATGTTTACCATTTTAATTATATATAAGTGATTTTTAATACTTTGTATTGCATAAAAAGCTTGCTTACCCAAGCAACTCTTTCAACTCTATCCAGAGTCTTCATCAGGGGAAATTACATCACTTTGAGCATGCATTGCGCATGCCCGAAAGAATGTTGTCCCAAATCTCTGGAAGCTGGTACCAGCCCCCATCTCGGTTCAGGGAGGGCTTGAGGGTTCTGATGTGGATGGCTACTTGTACACCTCGTTTAAACCAGTCCGGCTCCTGGTCTAGAATTTTCGCATTGTCTAGCTGTATCCTGTGTCCCATGTGGTGTTTGTGAATATGTTGCGATACCTCTGATGATGTTGAACTTGGGCGTCTGTGTTCTATGTATCTGGTTCGAAGAGATCGTTCAGATTCCCCAACATAAGAAGCATTACATTTCTCCTTGTCACTCCCCTCACATTGAATGAGGTACACAGGTCCACATCGTTCACTGGCAAGAGTACCGTCCCTAGGCCTCACCAGCAACTGTCGTAAAGTGCTGGAGGGCTTGAAGTGCAGTTGTACCCCATACTCCCGAAACACCCATCTTAGCTCCTCTGACAAGTTTTTGACATACAGCAGTGTAACATGAGAAACAGTTCTGGGTTTGGCTGTCATACCTTTCTGTGTTTCTTCCGTTGGTTTGGACTTCCTACCAGACTGTTTTAGCGCCCATGTCGGGTAACCACATCGACCAAGGGCCTGATTGATGTGGTGCAGTTCTTTAGACCTGTCCTCCAGGTCAGAAACCACAGTATTGGCCCTGTGGTACAGGGTTCTAACCACCCCTAGTTTCTGGTCAAGCGGATGATTGGAAGAGAAGGCTAGATACTGGTCTGTATGGGTTTCCTTGCAATGCACTGAGGTGGAGATAGTTCCATCAGAAGAACGCTTTGACAAAGTGTCCAGGAAAGGCAACCTCCCATCTTCCTCCTTCTCTGTGGTGAACTGTATGTCCAGGTCAATGGAGTTTATATGCATTATTTATTTTGAGTTGATTGGAGTGTGTAGGAACTTTCAAGCTGGAATCCATGACTTCCTGATTAACCGGGGTATAAATATGAGGTGACACACAGAGGCCAAATTCCCTTAGTCATCCATCGACATGGGAAAATCAAGAGAACACACAAACCAAATGAGAGAGCAGTGTGTTGAGTTTCATAAGTCAGGGAATGGTTATTTTAAAATAAAATCCATTTCTACTGTTAAGGTAATAATAAAAAAAGTGGACTCCAACTGGAACTGTTATAAACTTGTCTGGAAGACAAACTAAGTTTATTTTGCCGCCATGTACAGTACAATGAGGAGGATGGCAAGAGAGGCAAAAAAAAAAAAATCCCCAAGGGTCATTGTTTTTGAATTATAAGAAAAAGTCAAATCTTGGAGTTTCCAAGTCTCCAAAACCTCCATCAGACACCACCTCCATGCCAACAGATTATTTTGAAGGTATTTCAGAAAAAAAAGCCTTTTCTGTCAGTTAACCACAAACATAAGCACCTGAAGTTTGCGAAATGCTACGATAACTTTGACTGGAACCATGTTCTGTGGTCTGATGCAACAAAATTGGAGTTTTCTGGCAATAAACACTAAAAGTGTGTTTGGTGTAAAAAGAAAGATGGCTATAATGAAAAGAACCCAATCCCAACTGTAAAATATGGTGGAAGTTCTGTGATGTTTTGGGGCTGTTTTTCCTCCAAAGCCCCTGAAAATCTTGTCCAGGTACATGGCATCATGGACTCCATGAAATACCAGGACATTTTAAATCAAAGTCTAGCTGCCTCTGCCAGGAAACTAAAACTGTGTCATCATTGGATAATAATCATGGCGAGCACTGTATATCATGTGACAATAAATTGCAATGCAAATTTATGATTATTCAAATTTATAAAATAAAAACAAATCATAATTATTATCAGGCTGTGTAATCTCTTAGTTTTTCCTAGCTGTAATTGTGTTCTTTAGACAGCAATAACATACAATAGCAGGAATAAGTATGACATCACCATAGGCAGAAGTAATACAGCTCTAATGCTGTGAAAACACACACAAAAGAAACAGATCTAAAATGGGAAAGAGCTGTTGTGTGATTGACAGTACAAACGGATTCAAAAAGAAATTGGAGTTAATTTTTTTTAGACTACTGAAAGTGAAAGAAAAGAGAAGAAAAATGGAGGTAGTTTTATATTTAATTCTGATTACAGTTTTCACAAATGTTCAATGTTTATTAAGAAAATTCCTATTTGTTATTAACTTTTTTATTTTTAATAGAAGGAATATTTTAGTTCATAGACTATTTTACATATTTTACTCCAACTTTTACAATTGTTTGTAAATAATTCTTTTTTGGTTATTAGGAAAATGAAAGAAAAGTATGTTTTTTGTAATTCAACAAAAGGAGTATTAAAGTTGATAAAGAAAAGTAAATGTTGCATGTTTTGGTAATAAAATTTTCTTCATTTAAATTTCTTTTTTGAAAAATATTGTGGGAAACTTAAACTGGGATTGGATCTTTGTAAATCAAAACTTATACCCAATAGAGCATAAGTAAGGACTGTAAAGTATAAGGACTGTGCCCTTGAATCTGATTATGAGCCTAAGCAACAACCTATGGCTTGGCCTCTAAATAAAATACAGAGGGATTTCAAGTTGCAGCTCCTGTGCTTATCTAATACAACCATAGGTCAGTTTAAAATAGTACCTCATGAGCAAGAGAGACACACACCTTCCTCCTCACTCCTCCAGGTTCCTAGGCTATATAGAGTCAGCAGGCTAACTGATTATTGACTGTCTAACTGCATCCCTTGGCTCAAAATAAAGTACCTGTCCTTTATATGAGAAGTCCTTTTGATCTAGAAGCTAAAAATATGAAAATGCCAACCTAAGTAAGTGACATAATACCAATATTCAATCCACTGCCAAAATCAACAGCAAAACAACACATCAATTTCATTTAACAATAAGTTGAAGTAAGAGCCAATCACCAGTAGCATTTAGGTTTTGCTGATGTACGTATAGTAGTGTTTAAACAGCTGCCCTTGCAGTAACATTTTTATTATAAAATACCAATTTTGACTATTATGTTGCACTGTTAACATTATAAGGCAGACTCTTGTGTGACTCTTTATGGGGTCTTCCAAAAAAAGCTTGAGAAAGGATTTACTTGAGAAAGGGTTTCATCAGAAAAGCTCATTACTTTTTTGCAACAGACATTAGCAATTTAAGAGCAATTAAAAAAGCGCAGTGATTCTGACCCACTAACTTCAGGCAATCTGATGTTATTTCAAGGTGAAACACAATTAGAAAGTTATTTTCAGTTCAGGAAAGTACAGACCACTTATTTTGCTTGTCCAGTGCTCCCATCAAAATACCATGCAGTAGTGTTGTGGTACTTGAGACCGGTCTCAAGACCACTTTTTGAAGGTCTCAGTCTCGTCTCGGAACTGACCGCATTTTTACTTGGTCTTGCTTTGGTCTCAGACATAGAAGACTCAAGATTTTATTTCAACTGACCACAACTGCGGAGATTTAAACTGCCTGTGCATTGTTTGATTTATTTGTCTACATTGTTCCTGTGATTGGATATAAAATTCCTTTCTTCAAATGCAACCAATAATGTGACTCACTGCTAACTTGAAATTTTTCTTCTTGTTAACGGCTGTCACCCCTCCCCCCTTCACACACACTGGTATGGTCCTAGTTTTGACACGATCTCGCCCTGCTTTGGTCTTGGTCTTGATTTGATCTCAATCCCTCAAAGTCTTGGTCTTGTCTTGGTCTCAGTACACTTTGATCTTGGTCATGACTTGGTTTAGGTGGTCTTGACTACAATACTACCATGCAGTAAAGCTTATGTCAGGCTAATAAATTTTACAAGTCCTTCCATGCCATTACTAAACACCAGTGACAAGTTAACCTACAATCACAAGGCAAGGATTTCAACTGTTCAGGTCAATTTAATGGATTAAATTATGTACAAAAAAAACAACAACATCGTGCTTTGTAAGTTGTTGGGCCACCACAAACTGCCAGAAATTATTTAGTGCACTGTGGCATACACTCCACACCTCTCTCTAGTATTAAACACCGTTCTTGCAATGGTGTTTAGCGCTGTCTAACATATCACTCCTAAAATCACCCATACTGCAGATGTTCAACTGGGTTGAGATCTGGTGATTTCAAAAACCATAGCATAAGGCTTCCAACATCTTCATACTGATCAAACCATTCAGTGAGCCCTCTTGGATGAGATGGAAGAGACCACTCCTATCAGGATAGAAATATTTCCTAATAAGACTGATTTGCAATAACCCTTCCCTCTAATGTGGACCCAAATCATGCTAGCAAAATGTCCCCTACAGCAGAACAAAGGCACCAGTATTTATTTGCATTGTTGCTGTTGCTGCTGTTGTTTTATTAATTTCTCACCCATCAGTATGTGCACAGTAAAAGCCTTGGCAAAAAATGCACACCCGAACAGACCAGCCTTCCTCAGACATCATCTCATCACTGGCTGCATCAATAACGTTTATATTTGAGCATTTGCGCTAGTCAGACTCCCAAAATGTTACTCCTAGAGCCAAAGGATTATCAGAACAATGTAAACTGCAACCCCACTTTAACAAACTCTTTTACTCCGAGCAGACAAGTTTGCATATAATTATCTAAGTTCATGTCTACCGCCTTTAATGACAATGAGTCTAAGTCTTCAAAAAAAAACATCACTGAGCCATGCACACCTCTTCTCCCCAGAAACAAACAATAAGCAATCAAGTCCACAATTAGGTTAACAATATGTGTTAACACCATAAAATAAAGGCTTAACTAGCCTAGCATAGGTGTTGATCACTAACAATTATTACCTCACCTGCGATGGACTAAGCGGGGCAAGGTATGGTAATCAGTTTGTTTGTTTGTCTGTTAACAATCTAGCGTCTAGACGGTTGCACCAATTGACTTCAAATTTTCAGGGTAGGTGGGCAATGGACCTGCTTAAATTTTGGGATTAATAAGGTGAAGGTCAAGGTCACTGGAAAGGTCAACCTTTTGGTCAAAATTACATATCTTCCATTATAACAGTTGCTGATAGACAGATGTTTATTATTATGAGCAGATAGGAGCTCCTATATAGACAGATGTTTATTATTATGAGCATATAGGAGCTCCTATATGGCCTTTCATTTGGCACCATGAGCTTTGACCTTGAGTGACCCTGAAAGGTCAAACTCAAGGTCACCGATTTTCAGAGGGCTGTAACTTCAAAACGGTTGATGGTAGACAGATATTTACCATTATCAACTTATAGGAAGTGCCATATGGGCTTGCATTTGACCATATGATGACCACGTGAATTAAGTATAAATATAAGTTAAACACAGCTGGTTTTGTTTTATGTAAGAATGAGTGTTTGGTGTGACAAGTGGGTCCATTTCAGTATTAGAAACTTTTGGGTGTAACGAACTACTTGGACATCCCCAAGGAGGTTGTTACAGCAGGGTTACAGTGTACTAGTTTATAGGGCCTTGAAAGGGTGGTGCATTTTTCCATGCACGTGTAGTTGCTCTGGAGTTCATTGAGATAGACAGTGCAGAGAAGAATGTGATTAGTTGAATAGAGATAGTCAGCTGGGGAATGTCTCCCTGAGTTAACAAGAGAAAATAGCTGAAAGCTATGCAGGACAATAGAACACAGCAAAAAAAAAAAAAGGAATGTGTCTTCTCAATACTGGCCCAAAATATTTAGTTCATTTTACATCAGGTTGATGGCCAAGCGCTTGAATTCATTTACATTAATCTTATTATCCTGTCAATATTACTGTCAGCTGCTGAATGTTGTTAGATGTCCTACTGCCTGTAAGGAGAACTAATCTATTTTATGGCGGAATATAACAATAGAGCTGTCAAGTTATTCTATTTAGCAAAGGTATTATATTTTGACAATAATGTTAAAGAATTATTTTCTATGTCAAACTTACTGTTCATTCTGGTCATGCTTAGCTCAGCTTCCACATTTACGAGGGTGCTCTGAAAGGTTCTTGGCCTCACACAGAAAACATCACATGAGAAAGAGTGTTCTTGGATTATTGTTCAACACTGTCTCCTTTAACTTCAATGCAGCACTTGGTCCACCAATGTTCATTTTTCGTGATTCCTTCACGAAAGAAGGTCATATCTTGAGCCTCCAGATACTCCTCAACAGCATGGATGACTTCATCATCACTCTGGCAACCATGCAAGTTGGATTTCAGTTGGGAAACAGATAGAAGTCAGGCGGTGCCAGGTCGGGTGAGTAAGGTGCATGGGGCAAGAGTTCAAAGCCACATTTGGCTGCTTCTGCCACCCTGTGCTGTGTGGACGGGCGCATTGTCCTGGAGCAACAGCACGCCAGCTCAAAGTGTTCCTCTCCTTTTTTCTCTGATTGCTTCTTTCATTTGAGTTTTTGTGCACAGTGATATAAGACTTTATAGCATACAGTTATGCCCCAAAATGGGAATTATGCCCCTTGTTTCTGGGTAAGGCCGAGAACTTTTTGAAGTACTCTCCAGAGAGTACTTGTCCACAAGCACCAGTGACCGGCGGTTTTCTCTGCCTACACAGATGGTCTGCGCCAGCTACTCAATCCCAGAAAAAAAATAAAAACTTGCCTTTCAATGTTCAAATGATTTTATATCATCTCCGCTGCCCATAATTTTCTGCAAATCCAATTACTTCACCACAAAACTGTCTTTGATTCGGGTGTAGCATGACCGGAAGTGACACCAGAGTTGTTGATTGATTCTCGAGCTCTGATTAGCTGAGCCAGACCACATGACCACACTGTGGCATATGTATTTATGTTACACCACGTAGTTATGTTCCAGAGCCAGGCAGCATACTACAGAGGGTAACTGAGAGAGCCAAGCACACATACAGTGGTGCTTGAAAGTTTGTGAACCCTTTAGAATTTTCTATATTTTTGTATAAATATGACCGAAAACATCATCAGATTTTCACACAAGTCCTAAAAATAGATAAAGAGAACCCAGTTAAACAAATGAGACAAAAATATT
>JAOANJ010000018.1:22262312-22272371 GCA_026413345.1 Ariopsis seemanni
GCCATGGAAGTGATTGGAACACCTGATTCCGATAATTTGGATGGGTGAGCAAATACTTTTGGCAATATAGTGTATGTTTATATTGATCAATCTAAAGTATATATTTGTATACACAGCACAACTCCTTTAAAGATAAGAACTGCTACTTTGTTTACTGCTGATGCTCTGTGTTGCCATGGTGATTTGATGTCACTTGCTGAGGAACTCAGACTGGCAGACACCTTCTCAAGTTCCCGAGTAGGAATTCCAAGTTGTTGTTTTTTTTTAATTGTCTTTTCCTGGTTGGAGGCCAGGAAATACGAGTTACAACCTGTAACTGAATGCAGCATAAGTTGTATATGAACATTTTTTCCATATGAGAATGGATTTGTAATTTGATTAAGCAGTGTGGTTGCACAGTAGGTCTCTTTTTGGTTATTGGGTGTGACGTCTAGCTGTGAGTAGAGCTGTAGATTCCTGTGTGCTCACCATGAGAAGCCTGTCCCCAACCTGTAACCTGCCATCCTTCTGTGCCGCTCCTCCGTCAATTATCTTAGTAACGTAGATGCTGTTATCGCCCGGAATGTGCTGGTTACCCACTCCACCCGCAATACTGAACCCCAGCCCTGCAGAACAGAATGACACATAACACGTCTTTATTGTGTACAAAACGTGAAATACTATTGTACTAATAACCATGACATGAGTTAAAAATTCATCATAATGTTGAATAAAAGTATGTTTCCTATGTCTTTAAAAATGAAAAAAAAAAACAACAACAACTGGGCACCATGACAACTACTCCATACCCAAAAAAAACCCCACAAAACAAAAAGCCCACCATTAAAGAAATAAAAATTGACATTAATAATCAGCTAATAACTCGTCTGTAACATGCATATTTAACATTCAATAGTCCTGAAACTCATCATCCAGCTTCAGTAACTTCCAGACAGCTAATTTGGTAACCTCTAACAATTATTTTCAAAAGTAGCTCTTATGCAACAAACTGATACTAATGAGAAAGCCTCCATTGCAGAGATAGAGAGGTGAGGAGATTTAGCCAGTTTAGTATATGGCTGTTATATTTCATATTAATATTTTACACACAGGATTATACAGTGTTCATGTTCTCGTACTCTCTCATATAGTGATATCTAGGAATGGAATCACTGCTCCTTCAGGCTGTTAT
Source organism: Ariopsis seemanni (assembly GCA_026413345.1). Taxonomy (NCBI): domain Eukaryota; kingdom Metazoa; phylum Chordata; class Actinopteri; order Siluriformes; family Ariidae; genus Ariopsis; species Ariopsis seemanni. The sequence continues at coordinate 22,263,484 of JAOANJ010000018.1, forward strand.
AGGAACTCGTTTCACTCCATGCATCCAGCAGCCTTTATTAAAGAACCAGAATGAATTAATTAAACTTTGAATGAGGCACATTTAAAATAAACTACAGAGAAGAATGCAATTAAAATGAATGCCATTGTGTTGCTATCAACAGAGGGATGTATTCCTACTGTATAGCACTGGTTCTGTCACGGCTGTGTGTGAGCGTATGTGAGTGTGTACTGTGTCTTCTTATTTCTAAATAATGCATCAGTGCATGAGAGAAATACATGTTAAACTGAACAAGTGGAACAATTGTGAAATGTAATGCACACATGACAGGAGGAAAAAAAAACTTCGGAGCAGCATTTAAAGAAGGTTACATTTCTGTCCTAATGCAAGTCACACAGAAATATGAAATATCAATGTAGCTCCAGTAGACCTTTCTTCCAGACATGTATTTTGGCTAGCTCCTAGTAGTTTACACAAACAATCAATTCAAACCCTGATACTTCCCTCTCCCTTTGAGCCTCCGACCAAAAAAGACAGAAAGAAAGAAAGAACCCACAGACTGCCCCCATTTCTAGATATTTACACGAAACCCATCTTCTATGGTCTATCTCTACCTATTAGGAATGAATAAGAGTAACTGTAACTGTTTTTCATTTACAGACAGACTCGTAATAGATCCCTGACATCAAGTGATACGTTCATCCAGCTTGAGTTTGTATACCTCGATAAAGTTAATCTGAAACTCAGTAATTAAATAGCAAAAAGAACTGCTCAGGCAAAACTGATTAGCAATTTGACAGACTGTTAATAACCTTGCAGAATCAGACAGTCATCAAACATTGCTCACTGACATCACCCAACTTGTGCACTATTGATTTTAACCCAAGCAATTTCCTCAGACCTGTTTCTGAACTACACCCCAAATTGCATTTCACGATGGCTTACATTAATTCCAGCACAATTTCAGCCAAAAAAAAGTCTTTAATTGAAGTCCACACATTGTTTTTTCAGTAAAGCGACCAAAAGACCCTGCTCTATAAGACTACTCCTGGAACAGTAGCATCATATATGCATTGTATTTCATGTTTTGCTGAACTGAATTTCATTAACACCTGGCATTTACATGCGTTCGGGGTGATCGGCTCACAAGCACGCACTGAGACTGGATGAAATATCCTGGGAATCCTAGCTCATGTACCTGTATACAGTGCCTTGCAAAAGTATTCATCCCCCTTGGTGTTTGTCCTGTTTTGTCGCATTACAAGCTGGAATTAATTAATTAATTAAATGAACATATTCATTTTATAATGCAAAATAATTATGAAATAAAAATTCTGTAATCATGAAATAAAAAAAGTCTGCCAGCGCCTGTTAGCATTCATTAAAAAACGGTTCCATAATTTACCGTATTTTCTTAATTTCTGTGTGAATGCAGATACTTCCTGGTTAAGGGCGTCAGGCAAATGAGTTTCTATGTAAGTCTTTTTGCACCCAGATGACCTGAGGCTCTTCTCTAATCACTTGCCTTTACGTTTCCCATGGGATGCAGCAATCTGCGCCTCAGATGTTCCCACTTTTATTGGCAGCCAATTAGGATGGTTTGTATTTTTTGCTCTAATGTGATTGGACAATTCTCAATGCTGTCTTTCATGTTCACACCTGACAGCCACCATTATGGATCACTTCTGTTCCTTAGCTAGTGGAATGGTTCTTTCAGAATGGCAACTTCCAGTGGAACCACAGAAATAAAAGAATATTCTGTTATTTCTTTACAAAAACACCCTTTCACAAGGCATTCACTGGCAGAAAAAAAGGAGGCGTATAAAGGCGCTTGGACTAGACTGATCCGATTTGCAAATCCAGCGGCAGGCAAGTGATTGAGGATGAGCTTACACCTGGGGCTTCTTCTGCTCTTGTTATGGCAAATAGAGTTGGCTTGTTGGATGTGGTGCAAGTACTGCTTTTTATTGCATTCTCTATTTGCATTGTGGACTATGACAGGGTTACGAGATATAAAACATCTTTCTGAAAAGTGCAAATGGCACAAAAGTAGCCACAGCCATGTAGAAAATAGTATGAGCCTAAGTATTTTGTTGCTGAACAGATAGATGAAGGCTACAGGATTGGGATTAACAGGCACAATGAAGAAGTCACATAAAAATCAATATATCCTGTCCAAAATAATAGACTGTGAAATTCTGTGGAGCCTTTGAGCTGGCTTTGCATTGCTATGATGAGAGTAAGAGCGCTGAAAAATCTGGTATATTCCATGGGTTGGTGGTTTGTGTTGCTTCCCTTGATGGAGTTGTGAAAGAACACCTTGAGAACGCCACTAGAACTTTTTAGATTTTATTTTTTTGCTTTGGTTTGTTTGGCCCCCTAAAACTGTGCCCACCAAAAGTTTTTAGCACTAGCTGCCACCAATCCCAGAATAACTCCGAATGTGGTTTGAATAATCAGATCTCAATGCATCTTCAAGACACATGTTCATACCTGCACAGCGCTGTCCACTTATGATCTGATCACTCAGGATACATATTAATGCCAGGTGTGAATGAGGCTAATGTGGTATGAATGTTCCTAAATATTAGTGTTCAATGATCCAAGGGAAGTGAAGGCACAAGTGTAAGCCCTGTCATCATCATAATCATCATCTTCTTCTTCTTCTTTTGGCTGTTCCCGTTAGGGGTTGCCAGAGCGGATGAGGTCACTCCATTGCCTCCTGTCCTCCGTATGCCCTGTCATCTATACAGACTTAATAAATACAATGAGATAAACAGTAAAAAAAAATGTTTGGGAAGCAAAATGGTGTATCTTTTAGAACCTTTTGGTCCTTTGATGAGTTTGATTTCAATGATGGTCTCCAGCATGGGTCTCCTTCTGCGCACGTAGAGTCGAACAATAGAACCAGCCACCTTCAGCGCCTCTACGGCCCTGCTGTGGGACACCTCAGACACGTCCACTTCATTCACACGCAGGATACAGTCATTCACCCTGCCGACACACAAACACATGAACACAGAGTTGGATAGGGCCCTGATGTATGCTTAAGCACTGTAGTAGACCGTTCCAGATTTCCAGATTGTGGCTGCCTCTGGTGCAAGGGCAGCTCTCTTCTGAGGCATGTTCACACTGAGCAGCTGAGACCCACACCGCAGAGAAGAAGGGGACAGAGTGGGACGAGGTGTACTGCCCCTATCTCACCAACAAACTTAAATAGTGTTGTGCAGGCAAAAAAGGAACATGATATATGTTGCTTATTTTGGAGGATATTATAAAAAAAAAAATCAATTCACTTAAATTTTATTTCTATAGCACTTTTCACAATGGACATTGTCACAAAGCAGCTTCACAGAAATCTGGATATAGATTTAGATCCCCAGTGAGCAAGCCATAGGACAGAGAGGCAAGAAAAAACTCACTGAGATGAAATGAGGACGAAACCTTAAGAGGAACCAAGGCTCAAAAGTTAACCCAATCTCTTCTAGATGAAACAGGATGGTCAGTACTCTTCTAAAACTGTATGTTATCAAGTCAAACAGAACTGAGAGTACTGAAAGGACCTTCAGTACAATCATCTGAGTCATTTGTTTAAATTTCATTCGAGTTATAAAATAAAATGAAATACAATGCATCGTATTGTAAACATTATTGTCTTTGACACACAACTAAGCACTATTTGTGACTTTTAAATGCTTGGTTATGTGCATAGAAGAAAAGTAACAAGAAGTGAACATCTTCAAATGAATGCTTATGACAACCTGACATCAAAATTGACGGTTCATGTCCATGTTCATTCTGAGTATTTTGTTTTCTGTAATTTACATTCAAACTGCAATAACCTATCGCTGCTTCTAAAAGTTTTTTATTTTTATTTTTAACCTTGGACATACAGTGCCCTCCATGTTTCCTACCCCCCTGGACAGATTAGTAAAAAGGGTGAGAAAAAAAAAAATCTACCATTTGGTGAAGTAGCTTCATCTCACCCTGAAAAAATGAGAAAACCCAACTTTTAATTGAAACACATTTTATCAAAGAGAAAAACAAATCCCTCATCAAAAAATAATTATTTTCAGCAAAAACACACCTGCCACTCTTACTGGCACCCTTAGAAACTATAGTGAATACACTGTAACTGAAGCGTGTTTCCCATTTAACGTGTACATTTTTGAGTTGATTGGAGTGTGTAGGAACTTTCAAGCTGTAATCCATGACTTCCTGATTAACTGGGGTACAATTATGAGGTGACACAGAGGCCAAATTCCCTTAGTCATCCATCAACATGGGAAAGATAAGAGAACACACAATCCAAATGAAAGAAAAGTGTGTTGACATTCATAAGTCAGGGAATGGTTATTATAAACAAACAAATCTACTCGCCTGAAAATGTCCATTTCTACTGTTGGGTCAATAATAAAAAAGTGGACACCAACTGGAACTGTTACGAACTTGCCTAGAAGAGGATCCAAGTTTATTTTGCCCACGCATACAGTGAGGAGGATAGAAGAGAGGTGCAAAAAAGGCCCTAAGGATCACTGTTGGTGAATTGGAAGAAAAAGTAAAATCTTGGAATATCAAGTCTCCAAAACCACCATCAGATGCCACCTCCATGCCAACAGATTATTTGGAAGGTTTGCCAGAAAAAAAGCCTTTTCTGCCAGTTAGCCACAAATGTAAGCACCTGAAGTTTGTGAAACACTCCTGCAACTTTGACTGGAACCGTGTTTTATGGTCTGATGGAGCAAAAATTGAGCTTATTTCACAATAAACACTCAAGGTGTGTTTGGCGTAAAAAGAAGGATGGCTATAATGAAAAGAACCTAATCCCAACTGTAAAATATGGTTGAAGTTCTCTGATGTTTTGATGCTGTTTTTCCTCCAAAGACCCTGGAAACCTTGTTAGGGTACATGGCATCATGGACTCCATGAAATACTAGGACATTTTAAATCAAAATCTGGCTGCCTCTGTCAGGAAACTAACTGGGTCATCACTGAATCTTCCAGCAGGACAATGATCCGAAGCAGATGTCCAAATCAAGACAAAAATGGTTAGCTGATCACAGAATCAAGCTTCTGCCATGGCCATCTCAGTCCCCTGATCTGAACCCCAGTGAAAACCTGTGGGGTGAGCTGAAGAAGGGAGTTCACAAGAGAGGGCCTCGGACCCTGGATGATCCGGAGAGATTGCGTAAAGAGGAATGGACTGAGATGCCCTGCTCTGCATCTCCAACCTTATAAAATGTTAGAGGAGAGACTCAGTGCTGTTTTACTGACAAAGGGACATTGTACAAAGTATTAAATGCAGGGGTGCCAATAACAGTGGCACATGTTTTTGTTGAAAATAATTATTTCTTGATGAGGGATTAGTTTTTCTCTGAATAAATTGATTTTGTTTAATGGTTGGATTTTTCCCATTTTTTCAGGGTGAGATGAAACGTCTTCACCAAAACGTGGATTTTTTTCCTAACCCTTTTTACTAATCTTTACAAAGGGTGCCAATAATCATAGAGAGTAATGTATACACTGTCCCTCAAAAGTATCAGAACAGGTACTTTCTCTCTCCCTCTCTTTTTTTTTGTTATGCACTGAAGACATTTGGGTTTGAGATTAAAAGATAAATATGAGGTGATGGATCAGAATTTCATCTTTCATTTCCTGATTATTTACAGCTAGATGTGTTAAACAACTTAGAACTTGGCACTTTTTGTTTGAACCCATATTTTTTTCAAATACCTGTTGTCCAGGTGTGCCCAGGTTGGTTAGCTATTAGCTTATGCCATCCTGTGTTGTCCGTCATCTGGCATCGTCCACATTTCATGAAAATTGCTTTTTCTCTCTCAATTCTTCACCAATTTTTATTGTTTTTGGTAGGAAGGTAGGTCTGCCTGGGGTGCATATAGTTTCTACCCAAATTTGCATAATTGCAATGAATAATGAAGATATGGCATAATTAAGCCCTAATGAGCAGTTTCCACACAAATCGCTTCTTCTCCCTCAATTCTTCACTGATTTTTGATTCTTTTTGCCAGGAAGGTAGGTCTGCCTAGGGTGCATATAGTTTCTACCCAGATTTGCTTAATTACAATTATTCATGAAGTTATGGACTAATTAAGCCTTAATGAGCAGTTCAATAAAAGTCGCTTCTTCTTGGTCAATTCCTCGCTGTTTTGGATTCTTTCTGGCAAATAGGTCGGTATTCCTAGGGGTTGTATAGCTTCTATATATAGCTTGTGTATAGTGTATAGCTTGCAACATTTATTGTGCAAGGTGGCCCACTTTAGATCGTTCCTTCTGGACTAGACGGAGTGAGCTACACTGTCACTGATGGTCTTGTTTTAAGTTTTCACAAGGATTTCTCTGGCAGTTTTAGGATCAAAAAATATCTTGTACTTTTCTGACAGTAAAGGCTTTAAACTAACATTTGCATTAATGATTAGGTATTTTTTCAAAAAGTAATCAATTACAATTGCCTTGTCTGCCAGAAAACATTTCACAATTTCTAAATGAAAAAAAAAATTCTTCATAGGGCTGTGTGAAACTGTATTACATCATTGCTAACTTTAATCACCATTATGCCATGCGATGATTGATTTGCATTTCCTTCAAATGAAATCGAGGTGTTTACGCAAATTAGAGGTCTGTGTGCTCAGTTCTCTTGATTGTTATTTATCAGTAATGCACTGCAAGGTCCTCAAAAAGTTTGGAACCAGTAACTACTATGTTGTATTTTATCAGTTAAAAAACAAACAAAACAACAACAAAATCCACAGAAGTTTACTTGAAAAGTTTGGCTAAAAACAGAGAACTTAAGCATCTGTCTGTTTGAGAAATTCTGATTTGAAATTATCAGGATAAAGCGGCTAGAGATAATGAGATGAGAATGAGATCTTGTTTTTTTTTTTATCCTGTTCACAAACTCTTTCATTTAAAAATGGTTTTCATGCATGTATTTAATTAAAATGGTAATAATTGTGTGCTCCTGATATAGTGCTTGCCTGAAAAAGACTGATATTGACTCGGTTATTCCTTGCATTTAAAGCACTGCCTGGTCTCGTTGTTCTTTCACTCACAGATTTTTTTTTCCCCCTTTTCTTACACTCCAGCTCGTACAGTCAGCTTGCCTGGTACTCATGTACTGCTGCTCTGAACCACACAGGCCAGCCTGGGTGTGATCAGGTGGGCAGATTCAGTGCCGTGGCCTCCAGACTCTGCTCTGCTACTTCTGTCCATAGTCTTCCTTCAAGACCAATCAAGAATCCAAGGACATACCTTATTTTCAATACTCTTACTTCTCCTCTTGCTAGCTTTCCTTTTTCTTGTTATTTTTTTTTCTTTTAAATAGAATTTTAAAGTGACCTTGAGCTTGAGAAAGATGCTCTATGAATACAAATCATAAAGACAATGTATGAACATATCTCTCTGAAAAAAAAAAGCATTTTCCAGGAAAACTGAAGAAACACTTTCAGTTCAGTCAGGTTTCTGAAGTCGCATGCTTGATTCTTTATGAACAGACAGAGCCAGTGCCCTTAAACATTTTATTATTATTTTCAGTATCATTAAACAAACTATGGGATGCCAAAATTTAAACAGAGTCTATTAATACACATCATGCCATCCACAATAATTTGAAGACGATGCTTTGCTTTGTAGAGTCGAACATCTTCAGCTGATAACGTAGTCCTTGAGTATGAAATTGGATGGCAATACAGAGCACTGATGTCACTGGTGAACATGTTGTGACCATCCCAATGCTTAAGCGTTTTCATTTCAGTGGTGAGTGTGTATGGCAAAGCAACACAGCTACAATCATTTGCCTTCCCCCAAAACGCCCCGTCTCTTGTCTTTATAAATAGAGGTACATGCAAAAAAAAAAAAGTTTAAGTATGCTATGGTATCAGTATTAACTTACAGTGAATTAATGTCCACTTGAGGCTAACAATAGAATTTATGTTTATGTTTAATTCCAGAAACATTCCATGTTTTTACTTACCACAATAAATGCTTCTTTACAAATTATTACATTGGTCCTATGCACTACGTTCACACTCCCACACAAACATATGTATGCGCACACACCCACACACGGATTATGCCAATAAATGCATACAGACACACACGTACGCGCATATCAAACCGACAAATGCAAACAGACAGGCACTCATGTTGATTTAGAAACGGCTATGCAAATGGTACAAAAGCTTTGGCGTTTTTCTCTACAAGTTGTGCCTGCACACTTGGAAATAGAAGTCACTGTATGAAGATATAGCTTCATACAACTGGCTTTTATTCTATTATAACTATTTCAATCTGATTTTGTTAATACTTCAGTCTGATATGCGCACCCACATAAAACTGTGGAGAAGAGGTCCTGCTTCTAGCTGTTTTACGTAATTATACAACACAAATTTTTCAATGGTGTTGTCTAATTATGTACAATGCTACATGTTCTGATGTCACAACTCAGCTCGATGGTATCACGTTAAAACAAAGAGTTATGTATTTTCTATAATGTACTATTGAATCAATGCTAAATCTAAAGAATCTAAAGAAAAGCCTCATCCAGCCCACTAGGGGGAGTGCGTAACCCAAATCAATGACCCCAAATGGCACTTAAAATTCGTATTTTCAGTTTGGTGTTTTTTTTTTTTTTTTTTTTTTTTTCACCGGAGATCGGCTCGGGGTCCGGAACCTGCTGGTGACGTCACACTGTGATTGGCTGGACCGTTTGAAGGATGACGTAGAAGTTTGTGGGTGGTCTGGACAAATTACAGAAGTAGTTATCGTGGGATTTCGTGTCTTCATGTCGCGCGCATTGCGTTTTTGTTGAACACGACTTCAAAATAAAAGCAATGCACATTCAGTCCATGCATGAGGTAAAATTAGAAAATACGTTTATTTTGTAATTTCTA
>JAOANJ010000018.1:22621394-22638890 GCA_026413345.1 Ariopsis seemanni
TAAAACAGGATAGGTGTTATAACTTATGCAACATACATGTACATGCATGCATTTTCACTGATAAAACGTAAAAGGCTTATTAAATAATCAGATGAACTGAGACAATCACATTCTGAAGCAAATTAAATAATCTAATACTGGTAACTTAAACACACAATACAAGTTACATGTATTAATCTAAATGCAGGTAAACAAGGTTTTTATTTTTATTTAAATTTTATTTTATTTTTGAATCCAAATGAGTCAGCGCTTACCCGTCTGTGTTCTCGCTTCTTGAAGGCCGATTGTTTTTGAAACAATCTGACTTTTAGTTTGTTCAGTTCTCCGTTCATTCACTTCTTTCACGTCAGGGCGAGATGGCAGCAATATCCGGTTTAGAAATAAGACGGCTGCTCCACTCATTCACTTTTCTTCATACTATGTACTCCGCCATTACTGCTGGGCTCAGGCAATTACTAAAACTCGGGACGGAGCAGGATGTCACTGGTTTTAGCAACAACTGCAGGGAGGTCACTGCCCGAGCGATCTGTCCCGTCCCGTTCCATTTTGGGTTTTAGCAACAACCCTTGGCTCACTCTGGGAGAACTGGTGCAACTGAACTCACTTTCCTTTAAAAATAAGTTAAATAAATGAAATAAATACTTTCTTTTTCTTGTAGTTTTCTTTTCCTTTAATTGTTATTGCACCCTTTTCCAATACGGGCTTATAGCCAGTGCTCCTCAAAAGATCAGAGGTCTCATACGAGTCTTCAGTAAAATGTACAGAGCAGAGGTAAGACCACTTCGTAGGTGTCCAATGTGCCCGTGAACTTCTCACAAAGCGCATCCAAATCTTTGCAGTTTGAACATTCTTGGACCATGAATGCAACGTAAATCCAGCTTCTGTCGTGTTGCTGCACCGGCCAAAAACACATCTACGTGGCATGGCGATAAATTAGCTCAAAATGGAGGATCAGAGTTAGTCAGCTCTGTGTTTTAGTATAGCGGAAATGTCCTGTTGTGACATTACGGACGTCAAGGTCATTCACTCAAACTGCTCAATTTATTGCTAGGTCTTTTTATTACCAGTGTTCTACTGACTATAGCCTCAAACATGGCCACTCGGAGGTTTAACCTCTGTCCAGAACAATCATTATGTTTCTTACACACACACACACACACACACACAAAACACAGTAAAACACATGAAGTCAGTCCATTAATGACTCTTTTATTTCAATAATGGTCCAAGAACTATTACAATCCTGTCCTATTATAAAGTTTATGATTTACTACAAGTATAAGGAATAATGCATGAAAGCTATCTAATTACTAAACAAATGAATGCTGGTTGTTAGATGCATTCATGCTTTACCATATGAATGAAACATGGGAATTCCATAAATAAAGGAAGTGGTGTGCAGAAATACATAGTGTATACAATCTACAATCCTGATCACCAGTGCTGTCATTGATCCATGTTTTTTCATAGCCAAGTTCATGCTGTTATGATCTGTCATCATACCGTCTGCACAGGGACGCAGATGGAGTCTGTGGGACTCAATGTGTCCCTGAGGCTTATGGTAGCAAAATAGCTGGTTAAGCCATACATATTAAACTGTACAAGAAATTTGGGAGGGGAGTTTGATATCTGGACATCTTTTTGGCATGATGACAAAACACATATCTGAGTTGGCATGACGTGTGCTTTAAAATACCTCATTGTAAATGACTGACATGTGAATTCATATCTTACGAGTTAATCAGGGCGACTCACAGCAGCTCAGGAACATCATGTTTATTTTCTCCCTGACTCAATAATAGGCATGTAATGATGATATATCCTGTGATGATAAATCATGATACAAATTTGTAACAATCTGAATCAATGAAATTTTAAAAAATGAATTATGATTATTATCAGGCTGTGTAACCTTTTAGTTTTTCCTAGCTGTAATTGCATTGTTTAGACAGCAAAGGGCTGAGAATAACGTACAGTAGCGGAAACACACGTGACTTCACCATAGGCAGAAGTAACACAGCTCTAATGCTACAAAAACAGATCTAAAATGGGAAAGAGCTGTTGTGTGACTGACTGAACAAATAGATTTAACAAGAAACAGCCTGTTAAAAGATAAACAAGGTTCCCCCTGGCGCTCGTCACGCTCATCACTGATGAACATAATCCATCAGTGACAAAGAGAAAATTACTAGCAGTCATTACAGTGATGACTATATTTGTCATCTTTACCAGAAGTCATCTTTTAGAGAAACCTCTCCACAAATCCCTCCGTCTGCCAAAATCCAACCAAAGTGAAGAGATGGCAGGAAGCCAGAGTATAAACAATGAGCACATGCTTGTGACCAATAAAAATCGACTATGCATGATGACCAAATGGGCCCCAAGCTTTTGACCAATCGCAACGCATCTTAATCGGCCTGGTGTGGTGGTGTAATTATCTCTGCATGAACCAAACAATGGCACAATCTAAGCTGCTGAAGTTTTTTGTGCTTCTTCAAGCACTGAAGATGATTTAAAGGCTGAAACAGCCACGGGGGAGGCACACTCAGAGCCCCTACCGTCCCCGAGCACATTGGACAGTGTCAGTAATGCAGAGGTCAGTTAAAAAAAAAAAAAAGAAAAACCCGCCAAAGTGAAAATGCAGTCAGCCGGCAAGTGACTGGAGGAAGCTCCATTTCAGGGGGCGTGGTGTCTTGAGTTCCCATGGCTGCTAACTAACATATGATGAAAAATGCGGTGTCATTCTGTGTTCGGTTCATAAATCAACAGGAAATTCAAATTCCTTTTCTATTATTTGTTCCCAGATTTTTCTCAACTCTGTTCAATTGTAAATCAAGTGTTCTGTTGAAGTAAAGACTAAAGGGAGTCCGAATTCCTCTTTTGAATAATTTCATGCTAAAATAACCTTAAGCAAGCTCAAACTAAAGAGGTTTATTTTAGCTTGGTGGTGCACAGGGCACCCAAAATCAAGTCAAGTCTTTCTTAGAGGCTGAAGTGGAGACCAAATTTTATATGGAATGGAGAGGCCTGTATCTATACAAATATTTGAATTGTCTCAGTTTGGTTGGTATAAACCTGTATTAAGTCCACTTTGATAAGTCAGTAACTAAGAAAAAATACAGACTAAGAAAAAGTGAAAAATACATATTTGATTGTTCAAGGACAAAAGTGGAGAAAATTTTTCAGAACCCAGGGGGAATGCTGGATAAAGAAAAGAGAAGAAAATTGGAGGTAGTCATAATGTTCATAAAAGTTTATTAAGAAAAGGCCTAGTTGTTAAGTTTTTTCATTTTAGTTAACGTTTAATATTTTTGTTAACAGACTAGTAAGTTTTACTTCAACCTTTACAAATGTGGGTAAATAATTATTGTTGGCTATTAAGAAAATAAAACAAAAGGTTTTTTTTTTTATTGAACAAAAGGAATATTTAAGTTGATAAAGAATAGGAAAATAAATGTTGCCTTTTTATGAACAAAATTTTCTTCATTTAATTTTTTTCAAAAATATTGTAAGAAAATTTAATTGTGAACCCAATATCATGAATCAAATCAAATCGTGGATTGGGTGAATCGTTACATGCCTACTCAACAATGATTTCTCTTTTTTTTTTACTTTCAGCAACAACAACAAAAATCCTGTAGCGTTAAAGAATAACATTTTTACCTGTGGACTCAGACTTCTGGACCTTATTTTAAATGAACTCTGCATTGACAGCTGACCACTGATTCGTAAAAAAAGAAACGGCAGTCTTCACCTGAAGTAGGTGACAGCAGTGAAGTATTTTTGCTTCCACACTCACAGAAGCGGAGCAGCATTTGTTTGGAACAGTTTTAACAGGAGAATCCTCTTAATTCATATGTACACAATTTGCTGCTAAAGATCAATGTGTGTGTGTCTGTGAGCATGCGTGTGTTTTCCTCACCTCTGGCTGTATGCAAGCAAGCTGTGGGTGTGTGTTCGAGAAGCCGGGCCTGGCGGACGAGTTTTCGCACTGCTCTGCCATGTGCTTCACCTCCTCCAGTTTCTGCTTACAGCTCTTCTGAGAGTTCAACAGGGTCACCTCATAAAACTCCTGAATATCTAGCAAAACAAGAACAAAACAGAAAGACGCGCTGTTACTTCTCACTCCAATTTTCACACTGCACAAGTAAAAAAATATTCAATAATCCTCTCACCAGTAACACATCAAATTCAATGCAGCAAGTTTAATAGAACCATTTGAAATAAACAGTGTGAAAGAGAGCAAGAGAGACAAAAAACTGTTCGAAGCTGTTAATATTCACTCCAGTTTTAAACACTGCACTTTGCCAGAGTTGTAACTCCACCCTCAGATTAAGCCGCAGAGTAATCCCCTTGCTGACAAAACACCAAATGAAATGCAGGCAGTTCATTAGATTGATGTGATGGTGTCTGCAAAAGGGCTGCAGTGAAAGTCAGAAAGCAGCGAGGTCTACAGCCTGGAGATTTAACCACACAGCAATAAGCCGATTAATTTGAGCTCTTCTGACAGATGTGTGATTAGAAATGCTTTAAAAGCAAGTTCAAGGACAAACTTCTAATAAATTACAGTAAGAGTCAGGAAACATAATCTGTATTAAAACATACATTCAGCACACTCAGACATGTTTTACACGGTCTGCACATGTTCCAGTATCTTACTGTTCAGTTTGTATAGTACATTCTCAGGGTCCTAGCTAGACCAAAATATCAGCGTAGTGACACCAGTCATAACAACCAGGGGTTCAGGGGCCACCTTAGGCCCCCAAAAGCTCATGGGTTCTACATGCTCAGAGATGCATTCTAGTGCATTTCCTGGTGTCACGAGTCAGCTGGGAACATCTAGGTCCTGATCCAATATTTTACTCCACTCCCTGGTTTTCCCTGAGTCTTCCCCGTGCTGCAGCCAGCACACCTATCTCTGAACAGCTCTATATTATACCGCTTGGAGATTTACTTGGCGTGGGATTGTCTTCGTTTCGGGATATGTATTTTGGCTTTTTTTCCCCATTTTGTATTCTGTTATTTTGCTACTTCGCTGTGCACTGTGGAATTACTTCGTGCTTTTTGTAGATTACTTTTGCCTCTTGTTTTGGGACTGTGAGCGCATTTCTCCTGATGCGGAAGCGCTCTGAACTTTTGTTTTTGTGCTGAGCTCTTTTCCTGCTGCGGGGTTGCATTCTGGACTCTGTTATGATTTTTGCTTCCATACTCGTCTGACAGTTTGTTACAAGTCTCCATTTTTTTCCCTATTTACCCATGCCAGTATTTCTCCTGTTGGCTGCTCCCGTCCTCCAGTCCTTCACAATCAGGATTAAAGACCAGCCTTCTTCACTCCAGCGCACGTGATTCTGCTTTTGGGTCTAGCCAGCACCTACTGCCATTTGGCTTGTGACAGAACAATTCCACCAGAGGAGTGGACCCAGCAGACTTTGAAACAGTTACAGCAGCTTTGACCAAACAAGGCTCTATTCTGTGTTACCATCAGAAGGAGATTGCAGCTGTCCACCAGAGCATGACGGCAATCACAGACACATGACAGAAACTCTCCTCTCAGATGGAAAGCCTTCAGAATGTGACCTCCAGTCAACCGGCACTTGCACCAGTCAGCTCACACATTGCTCCAACAGTTGTTTCAGCTCCACAACCCCTCTGAGAGCCACGCCTGCCTGCCCTGCAGCCTTATGATGGGGAGCCACTCATTCCTTTCCCAGTGCTCCTTGTTGATGGAACTCCAAGCCTGCACTTTCCCTTCCGAGAGCTCTCGAGTTGCCCATGTTATCACATTTCTGACTGGAAGGGCTCAGGAGTAGGGAACAGCAGTCTGGGATGCTGAGGCCCCTTGCTGTTCGAGTTACAAAGAATTCTCTGAGGAGATGCAAAAGGTTTTCAACTGGTCGCCCAAGGGCAAGGAGGCAGCTAGGCAACTAATGGGGCTCAAGCATGGCAGCCAGCCGATTTATGACCATGCCACTGAGTTTCATACCTTGGCTGCAGCTGTGGATTGGAATGCCAATGCTCCATGACGCATTTTTTCATGGACTAAACAGCTCTGTATCAGATGAGATCATCCCTCATGACCTTCCTGAGACTCTGGACAGCCTCGTGGACCTAGCTGATTGGGTGGATACCCGGTTACACCAACAGAACCTGAGAAGGAACCTCAGGTTTGGACCTAAGGTCATTGTTTCCTCGTCTGAGGAAGCTGCTTCCCCTGAACCGGAGCCCATGCAGTTGGGCAGAACCCGGGCCACCCCAAGGAGAGAAGGCGCCACCGTGAGACCAGGTTCTACTTCTACTGTGGCAAACCCGGCCATTTCATCTCTCAGTGCCCGTTAAAAGGATCTGTACACCATTAGCAGCAGGGATATGGGTGGGTGTACTGACACAGTCTTCCCCTGCCAAGAAACCGGTGCTTCCCGCTAAGACCATCTTTCAGAACAGGTGTTACCCGGTTAAGGCACTCATCGACTCAGACCAAAGCGTCATCAGAACCTCCTTTGCAGAAGAGCTGGGGGTCAACCAACAGAAGTTAGACTACCCTCTAACCACCAGGGGACTCAACGGCACCAAACTCAGTCCTGTCTCCCACATCACAGAGCCACTCACTCTCAAGATCTCGGGGAACCACATGGACTCTATTTCTTTCTTCACCATAAATAACTCACATGAGTCTATTGTTCTTGGTTTTCCTTGGTTGTGCCTGCATAATCCCCACCTGAATTGGAGTAATGGTACAGTCCTCTCTTGGAGCACCTGCTGCTTGGCCACCTGCCTGTCCTCTGCCAAGACTCCCCTCATCTTCCAAGTCTCCAGTCCTGACGCATCCATTAACCTTTCCAACGTCCCTGTGGAATACCGGGACCTTAGTCAGGTGTTCAGTAAAGCCCGGGCCACCTCTCTCCCGCCTCATCAACCTTACGATTGTGCTATTGATCTGCTTCTTGGTACTACTCCCCCTAGGGGTCGCGTTTATTCACGCCATAGAATATTCAGACATACTCCAGTCCGCGTGGATATAACAAGAGAAAATTGAAAGAGCCCATTTTCAAGATTGACAAGTCTTTATATTAGTGTAGCAGCAACATTTACAGGTGTGTCAGCAATATTGTGGGTGTAGCAGTAAGGAAACATTGTGTATTGGCCTGATATGTTGAAAAGGCTTAGTTAGAAGCCTGCATTCTGTACATACCTCACATCAAAGATTTTGTAAATGTTGCAAAACAATCATCATACTATATAAATCTATATGATAAGTTTAAAGGCTCTCTGTTTTTGTTTGGATTTTTTTTCTCCATTTTCTATTATGGTGCTCAGCATCCCCAAGGCTGCATCATTTATATACAACCCACTGCAGTACATGAGGAGATTTAATGAGTACACTGGATATCCTACCTTCAGCTCAGGCCTTATAAAATAGATAAACTCTCTAAATAGTTCACAAAATAGTGAATAGAGAATACAGACTATTGATGGACTCCGCTCTTCCTCATGAACTGTCTTGTTTGTTGTTATTGGGACATGTTCAGGATTGAGTTACAGTACCAGTCAAAAGTTTGGACACACCTACTCATTCATAACTTTTTCTGTATTTTGACTCTTTTCTACAATGTAGAACAATCCTGAAGACATCAAAACTATGAAATAACATATGGAACATACAGGGGATTATGTGGTAAACAAAAAAGTGTATAAATATATATATTTTAGATTCTTCAACGTAGCCACTGTTTACCTTGATGACACTTTGCACACTATTGGCATTATCTTAACCAACTTCATGAGGTAATCACCTGGAATGCTTTTCAATTAACAGGTATGCCTCACCAGAAGTTAATTAGTGCAAATTCTTGACTTCTTAATGCGTTTGAGATCAAACAGTAAATAGTAAATAATAAAAATGCAGTAAATAGCCCTATTCCACAACTGTAGTAATCCATATTATGTCTGTCGGTAACAGCACTGAAATCCTGAGTTCAGAACATGGCAACTCCGGACTACACTTCCCAAGCACCATAGCACCCCTCGTCACCAGAATTCGAGCCTCAACACCTGTCTCCAAGTTACCAGCAATCACCTACCCTATATAAGCTCAGCTCTCACACTCTGACTTCATGAAATATCGTTCTGTGTCCCCGTGCCTGACTTTACCAAGCCATTTGACTGTCTGCCTGACTTCCTGTTATTGAACTCTGTTTATGTTTATTTCTGACTTTTTTCTCTCACCCGATCTCTGATATTTTATTCGCCGCTCAACTGACCCTTACCCGTCCCTGACTATATCTCCACTTTCATGATTTGGCTTTGTTTACAGTTTGTGATGCACCCACTCTCCCCTGTGTTTGCATCAGTAAGTGCCTGCACCCTGACAGGATACTTCGCTATAAATGGATGCAGCAGAACCTCCAGCAGAGCCAAGCAAACTGCAATTAATGCTCAGGGGCATCTGTTAGGAGAACACCAGCAGATGATCAGCGATCTCAACACCAGGATGTCACAACTCACTGCTGTCGTGTCACAGGCCATCCTCACACACCCCTCATCTTCCATTGGTGCTTCTCAGATGATTCCATGTCCTGAAAAGTATTCAGGTGAAGTGTCTAACTGCAAGGGATTCCTGCTCCAATGCTCCCTGTATTTCTCCGCTCTCACAGGAGCCACAGAAGAACAGTAGATTGCTCAATTCATCAATCTCCTTTCAGGCAAGGCTTTACAGTGGGTAAGCGCTGTGTGGAAGCTTGGGGGTGAACATACTACCTCCTATGACCAGTTCATAGAGCTTTTTAAGTGAGTGTTTGATCATCAGCCTGAAGGAGTTGAAGTTGGCAAGAGCTTGTTGACCATCAGACAGGGAGATAGGAGAGTCACTGAATATGCACTGGACTTTCACACACTGGCTGATGGCAGTGGTTGGAACAAGCCCGGGCTAGAAGCCATGTTTCGTCAAGGTCTATGCCCTGAAGTGCTAAGTGAAATGGTCTGCCATGATGAACATCTCTCCCTTGACTCCCTGATCAATCTGTCTATTCATTTGGATCACCTCATCAAGAACAGACCTTCATTACAGCTACCTCCAGCACCCTCTCCTACCTTGGCCTCCCCAACTTCCATGGAGGTCTCTCATGCTTGCTTACAACAGTCTGTCTGAGAGAGACAGGAGATGGCATGAGGGCCTCTATTTCTACTGTGGTGAGACAGGTCATCAGACTGCTAAGTGTCCTGTTTGCCCACCGCAGGAGAATCGGACCCACCAAATAACCAGTCTTCCTAGCCCAGTGAGGTCCGAAGCTATTCTCAAAATGTGTTAAAATGTGTTAAAACTGCCAGACTTGACCCATATTCTCTCAACGTTCATAGACTCAAGGGCAGAAGGAAATTTCATCAGCAGCTCAATCGTCCAAAAATTCCACTTGTCCACTGATGAACTCCAAAGACCACTCAAATTAAAAGCCATCGACGGGGGTTCCATCAGTGATGGGCTTGTTACTGCGTGCACATCACCCCTTGAAATTCAGGTGGGGGAAATCCACTCTGAGCTCATTTCCCTGTTTGTCACCCATCATGATCTTATTTTGGGATTCCCATGGCTTCAGCTTCACAATCCTTTAATATCTTGGCAACAAAAAGAAACCCTCCAATTGTCTCTGTCTTGTTTCCAGAATTGCCTGAAACTCCCCCAGCTCGTGCTCTCTTCCACCTCTGTGGAGAGCCCTCTGCCTGATTCACTAGATAATGTTCCTTCATGATACCTAGATCTCAAAGAAGTGTTCAGCAAGGGTAAAGCCAGTGGCCTGCCTTCTCATCGTCCCTACAACTGTGCCATAGACCTCCTCCCAGGTACAACTCCTCTTTGCAACCGTATCTACCCCGTCCCTAACTGAACAAGCTGCTATGGAGGAGTATGTTCAAGAGGGATTGAAACAAGGGTATATTAGACCATCAACACCTTCAGCTTCAGCCGGCTTCTTCCTTGTTGAGAAGAAAGGGGGAGGTCTCCACTCATGTATCGATTATCAAGGCCTCAGTCAGATCAATGTCAAATACCCCTATCCACTTCCATTGGTGCCTTCAACTCTGGAACAGTTAAGAACAGCTAAGATCTTCTCCAAACTAGCACATGTAACCTGGTCAGGATTCGAGAGGGTGATGAATGGAAGATGGCGTTTAGCACCACCACCAGTCACTTCGAATATTTGGTCATTCCTTATGGCCTTTCTTCCATGCCAAGTGTCTTCCAGTGCCTCATTAATGACATGCTCAGGGACATGCTGGGGAGGTTTGTAATCGCTTACATCGATGACATCTTGATCTACTCCCCAGATGAGCATGCTCATCATGAACACGTCAAGTCAGTGCTGTCCTGTTTGTTCAAGAATCATCTGTATGTCAAAGCCGAAAAATCTGAGTTCCACATCAACCAGATCTTGTTTGTTGGATATATCATCAGCTCAGAGGTTGTGAACATGGATCAGGGCAAAGTCTCGGTGGTCACGTCGTGGCCAACTCCCACATCAGTGAAGGAGCTACAACGTTTGTTGGGGTTGCAAACTTATCAATGCTTCATCCATGGGGTCAGCACTATCGCCACTCCTCTCATGACCCTGCTGAAAAATGGACCACGCTACCTCCAGTGGAACCCAGCAGCTGAAGGTACATTCAGCCGGCTCAAGTTCATCTTCACTATGGCCCCTATCTTTCAACATCCAGACCTACAAAGCCGTTCATCATGGGGGTAGACACCTCAGAGACTGGAGTAGGAGGGGTTCTCTCAGCATCTTGGGGAAAAGCCCAAGCTACATCCTATCACCTTCTACTCCAAGAAGCTCACCCCAACTGAACAAAATTATGACACTGGAAACCGAGAGCTCCTGGGCATTAAACTGGCGCTAGAGGAATGGAAGCACTGATTGGAAGGCACTGCACATCCATTCACCATCCTCACTGACCACAAGAACTTGGAGTACCTAAAGACAGCTAAACGTCCGAATCCCTGCCAAGCCAGATGGGCCCTATTCTTCACCCGATTCCAGTTCATGATATCCTCCCGCCCTAGCTCCAGAAATACTAAAGGCTGACACCCTCTCCAGAATCCATAACACGTCGACTCACACATCCACCAGCCTGTTTTGTACAAGCTATCACTTGGGACATTGACAAAGAAATCAGGCAATCTCAACCAGCTAACCCACCTGAGAACTGTCCTCCTGGACTGATGCATGTGCCACCAAGACTCTGAGGCAAACTCATCACATGGGTTCACTTCTCTCCAGTCACAGGGCATCCCAGCAGCCATTGCACTTACCAGCTTCCGAGGAGCAAGTATTGGTGGGAGAACATGGTCTCCAAGATCAACCATTTTGTCTCCTCATGCTCTGCCTGTGCCCAAGCCAAGGTACCTTAAGCACCACCTGCCGGTAAACTCTGTCCTCTCCCGGTACTCCAACGACCCTGGTCACACATCGCCATTGACCTTCTCACCGACCTACCTTAATCCCAAGGCAATACATTCATCCTGGTGATCACAGACCAGTTCTCCAAGGCACTCAAGCTCATCGAGTTACCCAGCCTACCCACAGCATATGAAACCACAGAACTATTGTTCAATCACATTTTCCACTATTATGGTATTCCTGAAGACATTTTTAGTGACCGGGGTCCCTAGTTCATCTCTAGACTGTGGTCCAAATTCATGGACAGGCTAGGAGTATCAGCAAGTCTCACTTCAGGATATCACCCTCAATCCAACAGCCACATAGAGTGCGTAAACCAAGAGGTGGGTTGCGTCCTCCGAATCTTCTGCACATGAGAAACCAAAAAGCCTGGGCACAATTCCTCCCCTGGGCCAAATATGCACAGAATTCGCTAAAACACTCTACTACTCAGTTAACCCCTTTCCAGCGCATTCTAGGCTATCAAGAACCACTTTTCCCTTGGGACAATGCACCCACATCCTGGCAGTAGACTCTTGGTTCCAGAGGAGTCAACAGGTATGGGAGGAGGTCCATCAGAGCACGTCAATTCAAAGTACAAACAATATGCCGATAAGCACAGAGGGGAGACTCCAGAGTATGCCATAGGGAACCGAGTGTGGGTATCCACTAAAGACTTGAGGGAATCCAATACCTGCAAGAAGCTTCAAGCCTGATACATCGGCCCATACAAGGTAGTGAGCAAGGTCAACAAGGTCTCCTACAAGCTTGAGCACCCACCTAAGATGGCTCCCACATTCCACGTATCCTGTTTAAAACCTGCCATTCAAGGTCCCCTAGGCACAGACACACCCACCCAAGGACCTCCCCTCCCTAGATCTAGAAGGCAACCCCATTTACCAAGTCAATAAGATCCTCAACTCTCATCACAGACAAGGACAACTTGAATACCTGGTCGACTGGGAGGGGTACGGCCCAGAAGAGTACAGCTGGGTTAGCTCCAAGGACATCTTAGTCCCCCTCCTCACTCAAGAGTTCCAAAGGGAGCACCCAGACAAACCAACACCAAGGAAGAGAGGTCACCCAAGAAAAGAAGTTGCTCCCAGAAAGAGCTCCTTGGGGGTAGGGTCTGTCAGTAACAGCCTTGAAAACCTGAGTTCGGAGCAGCCTCCAAACATGGCTGCTCCAGACTACACTTTCCAAGTGCCACAGCACCCCTCATCACCAGAATTCTAACCTCAACACCTGTCTCTAATTTACGGGCAATCACCTACCCTATATAAGCTCAGCACTCACACTCTGACTTTGTGAAATATCGTTCTGTGTCCCCGTGCCCGACTTTACTGAGCCGTTTGACTATCTGCCTGACCTCCCATTACTGAACTTTATGTTTATTTCTGACTTCGTTCTCTTGCCTGATCTCTGATATTCCATATTGAGGGAATATATTGATAAAATCCAAGATGGCGCCAGTGTGCATGGCCTGCCGTCTGTCTCTGCCAGTGTTGTGTTTGTGCTGAATCTGTCACTTGTCAGTCTAAATGTCTACTCGCTACTGGTGTATGATCGCCAAACACTGTTGGATATTCAAGTTTTTACCAAAGATCTGCTGGGGTTTGATCATGGTGGACAAAAGTCTTTGCCCCTTTTCCTATCAGGGATCCCAGCTTACCTCTGCCGCGCCCCGGCTCCATCCCTCCGGCGTAAACGCCACCGCTGCCGGGGTAAATGCAGCGGTCGACTGGTAAGGCTGAAGGACTGTTTGTCACGCACTTCCAAGGTTTCTTGGACTAAGTATGGAGCGGTGCCTAGCCTCGTTATTTCTCGACGCTTGCTGGACCCTGTCGACGCCTGGCTGGTACCTGTCGTCGGCCCGGATGAGATGCTTCAGCCCCGTGGCCCCTGCTCTCCTCGGCCTCGCTGGCGCGGGGTGAATTTTTGCAACCTACGGCCTTTGTGTTGGGCCCCCCGGGCGGTTACTACCGTGGATCCACCGATTCCTGCCAAGTTTGGGCTCGTCAATGCTAGGTCGCTAGCGAACAAAACTTTCATCCTGAAGGATTTCCTTACTTCCCGGGGACTGGATTTTCTCTGTGTGACTGAGACGTGGCTGGCTGTTGGTGAGTCCAGCGCCCTCACAGAACTTTTACCTGGTGATTGCTGTTATTTTAACTCCCCATAGACCTCGGGCCGAGGAGGAGGAATAGCGACTATTTATAAAAGTCATTATTAATGTAAGCAATTGTCTCTGTCATCCTCTTTCGCCAGCTTTGAGATGAGTTTATTTGAACTGGCTCGCCCTCATGCAGAGTTGTGTGCAGTGGTCTACAGACCTCCCAAATACAATAAGGACTTCATAAGTGACTTTTCTGATTTCCTGGCTGAAATTATGCCCAAGTATGACCGTGTCCTTATTGTTGGGGATTTTAATGTTCATGTGTGTTGTCCTGATAAGCCAATGGTGAAGGACTTTCTTAACCTCATTGACTCTTTTAATCTAGTACAGTCTGTTTCTGGTCCCACACAAGAACGCGGACACACACTCGATCTCGTTTTATCATATGGTTTGCCTGTTTTTAACTTGGAGATCTGTGACGCAGTGTTTTCGGACCATATGCCTGTACTGTTTGATGTTGTTGTTGCCGGTAACACAGTTAAACCTCGCGCTGTTGCTACCCGGTGTTGTCGCGTCATTAACCCTTCCACTGCTGGTCAGTTCTCGGCCGTTTTTAATCAGAGCTGTGTCGTTCCTGAAGCAATGTGTAACGACTCGGACGAGCTTAGTTCATGGTTTCACTCCTCCTGCCAAATTGTTTTAGACACTGTGGCTCCATTAAAAATTAGGCAGCCTAAAACTAAATGTGAACCCTGGCTAAATGACACTACTCGTGCTGTCAGACGCCAGTGCCGTAGAGCTGAGCGCAAGTGGAAGAGAGACAAACTGCAAGTGTCTTTTCAAATGTTAAGAGAGTGCTGGCGTAACTATCAGACAACTGTGAAAGCTGCTAAAACTAAACAATTCTCTGATATTATTCTGTCAAACTGTCATAAGCCTCGTGTTCTGTTTAAGACTATCGACTCCGTTCTTAATGCTCCGCAGACCGTCGGTATTGAGGCTTCGCCTGCTGTTTGTGAAGACTTTCTTCACTTTTTTATTGACAAGGTTGCTGGCACTAGGGCTCTAATCTCACCTTCTGCATATGACCCTTCAGTCTCTGTCCCCTGCTCAGCTGTCCTTGATAAGTTTGAGTCTTTGACTGTCAGATTTACAGGACACTGTTGGTCATTTAAAGCCCTCAGGCTCTCCTAATGATGCTGTCCCCTCTTGATTATTTAAAGAGGTTTTTCCTACTGTGGGTCCATCCGTGCTTGCAGTTATTAACAGCAGTTTGTCCTCAGGTGTAGTTCCTAAAAACTTTAAGCATGCAGTAGTGCAACCTTTAATTAAAAAAAACAGGTCTAGATTCTGCAGTTCTGGCTAATTATAGGCCTATTTCCAAACTGCCCTTCCTTTCAAACCTCCTCGAAAAGACAGTCTACAATCAATTAATGTCCTTTCTGGAGGAGCACAATATTCTTGAGGTTTTCCAATCTGATTTTAAATCACTGCACAGCACAGAATCGGCTCTTTTAAGAGTTTCTAATTATATTCTTTTAACTTGTGATTCCGCTGAATGTGCTGTTCTTGTACTTTTAGACCTAACTGCTGCATTTGACACTGTAGACCATGATATTTTAATTTCACGTTTGGAGCAGTGGGTGGGCATCAGTGGCATAGCACTGGAATGGTTCAGGTCGTACTTGGCAGATCGAACTTTCTGTGTGAGTCTTGGTGACTCTATATCCTCCTCTGCCATGTGGTGTCCTGCAGGGCTCAGTCTTAGGCCCTCTTCTCTTTTCTTTGTACCTGCTCCCGCTTGGTTCCGTATTTAGGAAGCATGGTATTTCATTTCATTGTTATGCGGATGACACTCAGGTCTATATGCCTCTTAAAAAGAATCAAGCATTCTCTGTAGGACCCTTACTTGAATGTCTTGACGACATAAAGGCCTGGATGGCTCTAAATTTTTTAAATTTTAACGAAAAGAAGACAGAAGTGATTGTTTTTGGTGGCAGCTCCGAGACCCTCTGTCTAGATCTAGGTTCCTTGGCTCAATACCTAAAATCCAACATCACTAACTTGGGAGTTAAGGTGGACTCTGACCTCAGACTTGACAATCAGATCAAGACAGTTGTGAAGTCAAGTTTTTACCAACTGAGGCAGCTAGCCAAAATAAAGCCAATTCTTTCAAAGCAGCACTTTGAGACAGTAATCCATGCCTTTGTCACCACACGGCTGGATTACTGCAATGCACTTTATGTGGGGGTTAGTGGGTCCTCCATCAACCGTCTCCAGATGGTACAAAATGCTGCTGCACGTCTTTTAACTGGCACACGCAAACATGACCACATACCCCCCATTTTAGCCTCACTCCACTGGTTGCCCATACATTTTAGGATTCATTTTAAAATTTTTTATTTGCTTTTAAATCTCTCAATGGTCTCACCCCTCCCTACCTCTCTGAATTGCTGCACCCATATTCACCCACCTGTTCTCTCAGGTCAGCTGATCAGCTCCTCCTGAGGGTGCCAAAAACTAAGCGCAAGCTCAGAGGGGTCTGTGCTTTCACTGTGGCAGCCCCTAAAATGTGGAACAACCTGCCTCTGTACATTAGACAGGCATCTTCCTTGTCTGTTTTTAAATCCCTTCTTAAAACTCATTTCTTTTCCATGGCCTTTGTCACCCTGTAAGATGTTAATTTTATTTTATTGTTTTATCATCTGTTGTTTTCATTGATGTTTTTATGTCTTAATTTATTTTGTATTTTATTGCATCATGTACAGCACTTTGGTACCTTCTGGTTGTTTTTAAAGTGCTTTATAAATAAAGCTGGATTGAATTTCTCACAGAAGCAACTGGAATCCAAGCACCAAAAAGCAGACATGCAGGTGCCATCATCGGCATGTTGCAGGATTTTTGGGTAAAAATTTTAAGTCATATCCAAGTAAGTGATAGTTTGCTGAAACATCTCTCCTACAGTTTTGACCTTCAATAGTTTTAAACTATGAAGTCAGGTCTAGGTGTGCCAAGGTCTCCCTTTCCAACCTCAGACATGAACAGTGCAGAAATCACCCCATTAACCCCAACATTTAATTATTTGCCAAAGGCGAAGTAAATATCAGTGAATAATAAGGGAGACCAAGTTGGTTATGTAAATATTGGCTGGCGTTGAGTAGTACATCAGATATATTCCATTCAGCTAGCATGATTGAACGAGCTGAAGAGTTCAAGATCATGCTAGCTGAATGGAATGACGTACCATGAAAAAAAAAAAAAGCCAGACAATATTATAAATGCACATTCCTTTCAGGTGTTCAAGTCTCTTTCAAAATCTTCCATATTTAACAAAAACCTGCCGGCCCTGTTTGTTTACAAATGAGCACTCTAGCACGAAAGTTTTACATCTGACACATGATGTCTTGACAATCATACAATATCAAAACCATATTGAATGCTCATCCACCTTACCTTTGAATAGTTTTAAACCAAACTTCATAACATCGTGTGTTTATAGGAGCAGCATTTTCTTTCATAATTTCTAATTCTTCACTAACAGTGAAGTGCTTGGCAGCCATTTTGCCAAGTCACTGGAGGTGATAGAGATATAAATCTCTTAACCAATCAGCACGCATGATTTTCTATAGTCAGTCACCACTGTATTTATACTAAGCATTCTATATAACTTGTCAAGACTAATTAGATTAAAATGACCACAGAGAAAACACTAAAGCTTTGGTTCCAAACAGCAACCTAAAAGCTTTCCCAGCTTCTGAATAAGTTAAATATATTCTATCCAAAAAAATAATTTCACTTCTAGGAACTGTACAACCCCAATTCCAAAAAAGTTGGGACAAAGTACAAATTGTAAATAAAAACAGAATGCAATAATTTGCAAATCTCAAAAACTGATATTGTATTCACAATAGAACATAGACAACATATCAAATGTCGAAAGTGAGACATTTTGAA
>JAOANJ010000018.1:22703795-22715628 GCA_026413345.1 Ariopsis seemanni
GGCCCTCGCCGGCCACGGGGCTCGAACCCAGACCTTCTTGCTGTGAGGCGACAGCACTAACCACTACACCACCGTGCCGCCTATTCTATACTTGATTCTTCAAATAATTGTGCTTTATCGCTCTTCCTACAACTTTCTTATGCTGGGATCAGACTACACAAATTCAGCCCAATTTTGACATGATTTTGTCATGGCTGGCAAATTTCCAGCATCAGGCCCAAGTATGAACATAAGGAACGACGAACGGGACTTGGAGTGTGACATAACTGAAGAACAGTGATGTGGCCGCATGACACCCCAGCAAAAAGTCAAGCAAGTCAGAATTTTTCCTATTTTCTCACTTCCATTGACAACTCCTACAACATGTTCCTTGATAGCCACGATTGACAATTTCTTGACCCTCCTCCCTGACGATGAGCAAAGACATGAACAAAGGCTGGACAGGGTCAAACTTGTAGTGTTGCCAGCCTCCCGACCAAGACATGGCAAGAATTTGTGGCACTCCAATTCCTTAATCTGTCATGGTGACCATCGTTAAAGACAAAAATATTGTGTAGTCTGATCCCAGCATTACAGTTATTTCTGTGCAACTCATTACATCTTAGTCATGTGGCACTTGTTTCACTGGATCAAATACTTTAGCTCTTTAAATCTCCCAGAAACATCCCAGGACCTGTAGCATATCCAGGCTGTCTGAATAAATATCCTTCTTATTTACTATAGCTACTGAATAACTGGTAGTATCTACTGAATAATGATTAACTAAATAATAATCTGAGAGTTTTGGTTTTAAGTGTTAGATGTTTGGATTTCATTATGCCTCAATCATCAATAGGTTGGGATAAAAGTATCTGCCAAATGAATTCAAATGGAAATGTAATAAGTGGGGGAATAAAAGTAACCGTTAAATAAATTCAACAATGAAGTCTGACTTCACTAACGATGACGATGACACAGAATATAGTCTGAGAGAACTGATAAGCTGTGCAATCTGTCTGTGAAGATTTATTTATCATAAAACAATTTTTTTTATCATTTTGTGTATCCTTCTGACATTTGGAGTAGCTGAGTTTTGTTGAACGTACGTTCAGTACTAATGTCAGACAGCACTGGTCCGGTATGAAGCCTGGAATCTGAGAGTAAAAGTTATTAGACGCTTTCGCAGAAGTCATTATTACCCTGCAAATCCAATTCCCTTCACTCTCTCAGTGGATGGCACTTATGGGTTCTAATGTCTTTTCGTCTGGCAGAAAAGCTTTGTGAAAACTTTACTTCCCCTTGGCACAGGCTATTAAACAGTCATGATATATGAGACATGAACCTTATGATACTTGCGGTCCATTCTGAAATCTATTTATAGTCTCTTAGCTGCAGAGTGCATGTGCACTAGTCTGTAATCACACTTTGACACCCATTGCTACAAATGTATGTATTATTAAATCTTTAGCCTAATAATCATGACTGGTTTTTAGAAAAATACTAGCATGCAGACGAAATGTAGCTACAACAGCAGGCTTTTATGATAAACTGCCAAGACAATGTTTGAAGGTTTTCCAGTACAAGACATGAATGTGATCTCACCTCTTTTTCTTAAAGGCATGCTTTCTTGCTTATGTCCGGGTGACACTGCTGCACAGACGTTTCCCCGTCATTGGTTTGATGGCTTTGGAAGTCTTGGGCCAGTTGGAAAGCCTTGAAGTACTGAGTTCTTGGCCAGTTTTGCAACTGCAGTTGTGCAGCCACATTAGGTGGCATTTAGCTCAGCTTGCACATTTGAAATCCAATAGACTGAGACGGTCGTCGTCACAACATCACGTAAAAGAGAACATGAAGCTCCATCAGCACAAAGTGACTCCATGCGTATCCGCTTGGACTGTGATGAATTTGTACACCGACATGCAGGAGTATCCAATTAGGAGGGATTTAGACCAGAGCATTTTAAACAGAGCAGTCCATCTTGTCTCAATGCATAATGACAAAGTCCTAGTTCATAAAAGTAACACTGGAGCAGGACCTTAAATCTTTAACAGTTCTGCAGAAATGCTCTTCTTGGGATGCTCACTGCATCCATAAGGCGTTTCCTTTCAGCTGGAAGTGTCCAGACAGGGAAGCCTCCTGGGTCACAAGTTGATAAGAGGAGATTTAAAGTGGAAACCAATCACAGCTCGAGGAAATATTAAAGGCGCAGTGGTGCTGGTCAGTTTAACGCTGTACTCGCAGAACATTAGTGCAGTCCTGGAGAAATCATTTGGACAACGTGGATGGAGAAGAAGAAGTTGTTTTGTTTTGTTTTTTAAGTCGTACCGTAAACTCAGACACTCTAATCCCAATCAGAAGTTATGTAAACTCATTGAAATGGCTTGTTCCATTCAGATCAGCTTTATGCCAAGTTAGAGCAACTTGACGTCCTGAGGCAAACACCAGAACTGTCAGTAGATATGGCTTACACTAGAAATAAATAAATAAAACCAAGATGAAAACAGGAGCCAGGAGAAGTGTCCTGCAGAAGAGAGGTGTCAGTGTCAGAGTGGACTTTCCTCTGCAGAGACTCCAAACTGATATTCACTCATCATGATGCTGAAGCTAATGTCAATCACCTAAAGGAATATAATGCAAGAGAACAAATACAGCTGCATACATTATTGCGTTGTATGCCAATAAACAACATCCGGATGGTTGGATTATTGAAGCATCCTGCTAGTCAGTGGACTCGGCTAATCTGAGCGAGAAAACAGCAGCATGTCGGTGCGACGCCTGTCGGGAGACACCTGCAAGTTGAAAGCTAGCACATTAAAAACCTCCACCATTCAACTCCCAAAGCTTTCTTTTTATAATTATATATCCATATACACATAGACATAGATACATATAGAACAGCCCCTTGTTTTCAGTCATGTAATAAGGATTTACTTTACATTTGTCCGGTCTTTCTTTGGCTTCCTCTCTGTCAGGCTGGGGCTGGAGACTCTCCGGCGAGTGCAGCAATTTCTTCATCATCAGCAGCAGCAGCAGCATCACTGATTTCGCCTTAGCAACCGGGGGCTGGGTCACTACTCACCAACCGGGATTGACAGATTCTAACAGCCAATAGGGTGTCACGTCTTTATCTGCGTGCGTAAAACTCAACCAATCAGAAGACGCGTTTCGTTCTTAACTCTCAATGTCAAAGTTCACACTAACATGTGCGAGTGGTTAGTAATGGCGGCGCCCTGTTCGGCAGCGAAATGTTATCAAAACTGACTGAATACATGGTAAGTCATAACATAATAAGGCACCGATACAGCTTGTGTTATAAAAGTCCATTCAGTCGTGTTGTTGAGAATGCATGCGCGAGATAGAACTCAGTCCTGTAGCTTAAAGTAAATAAATAAACATCCTGTTTATCATGTGATTGGGATAGATCATTAATTTCTCCTTGGCCAGACTTTCTGCATTATGTCTTTTTGATGATAATTCTGTAGAAACTGGAAAAATGTCCGGGAAAGACACGAGTGAAGGACAGCCAATGTCCAAAGCCATGATCATGGAAATAATGGCCAAGAGATTTGAAAAGCTCCCAGACTTTGACAGGTAGGAAGCCTGAACTAACCCTCTCACCTCTGTTATTACAAGTTTTACCTAATCTGAGTCAGCTGTCTTTCAACAGGAAGCTGTTTGTATATGGCCCGGTTTATTTGGGTGTGAATGCTGGACTGGCGGGTCTGATTTCAAACAGTTTGTTTCGGCGTGTCCTCCATGTCACCCAAGGACCATTTACTTCCGGGCTTCCCATGTCTGTACTTCCTTTTCTTACAACTTTAGCATTATATAATGCAACTGTCAGCAACCCTTTATTAGCAGGTAAGAGTTTAATGTCAGAGTAAGACACAAAGAATAATAAATAACTGCTGACACTTTATCTATCTATATATATATATATAATTTTTTTTTCTCTAGGTGACCTTAACTGCCCATCCTGTGCCCTGATAAGGGGTGCTTTAGTCGGTATAGCTGGTGGTGGAATATACCCCATTTTGTTGGCATTGCCAGTCAACGCTGGGCTTGCAGCAAGGTGTGTTCATTTTATTCATCTGCTAGACACTTCTGTCCAGACTGTCTTACATACACTGTTAGAAACAGGGGGACAGTACAATCCACACTAATGTACCCCATAGGGCTCATTATTGGACCTCAAGATAACCACGTGTAACTTTTTAAGGCCAAAAAAGTACATATGTTCCCAAGCAGTATATAAAGGGTACAAATAAGTATTTTAGAGGGTACTGCCCCAGTGACAAGCCATTGTACAATAATGGTGTGTTAATCAGCTGAAGATCTCACCCGAGGGTCCATCATCTCAAATAGCAACATTTGTCATTAACACTGAATCAATATCAGTGTCATCACACATTCTTAACCATATACATCTAGTGGGTTATGTATGCATGAGATGCATGTTTGGTCTCCTCGCACATCCTAAAAGCATAATACTATGTGTATTCACTCTTAGAAATAAAAAGGTACCAAGCTGTATTTTTCCTAATCTCTGGGCTCGTCCCATCAAGGGTGCATCTTTTACATAGGACAGCATTACATATTTAGCTTTCAGAGTAGTGGCCTTTAATTTTTAAAGACTGCTATAGAAAAGAGAGATACTACTAATTCCACCCTGTACCAAGGAAAAGTAAAGTTTTGTACTTTTATTTCCAAGTGGTTCGCCTATTGGTGAATGATTTATTTTTGATTTGCGTCTGTTCCCTGCTGATGGAAAGAGGGTCGTTGTGGATCTATGGTATCTATTTTTCTGAACGTGTTCTCCCTGTGACTCTAGAGCCACCACAACACTGATCAGGACAGAGTAGTAACTAAAATGTTTCTGACCCAATTTATATTAAATACATCCTCATTTGCCTTGCAGGTACAACAGTGCTCCAATGCCAGAGAAGGGGAATATGTTCCGCTTCTGGACAAACCTTACCAAGCCCATCATGAGGAAAATGTATGCTGTACTCTTACTACAGACACTCTTTGGTACATATTTAGGTTCCAAACACTTTCAGATCTATCTAAAGATGCTTAAAATGTCAGAATCAGACAGTGAGGACCTGCATGACTAAGCCCATTTTGTTTTTCCTTTTCCACAAAACTTTCAAATTCCAGGCTTACACTGTGTCTAGGAAACTGATCTTAAACTTTTTTTTTTTTTGCTTTTGATAAGCTATTAAAAGCCTAATGTACTGGGTTGAAAGTCCAATCTCCTCATTTCACCCTTAATATACACGCCTAATTAACAGGAAGTCCAAGAATAGCTGTAATTGTAGAACAGTTTTTAATAATGCAGATGACACAGTGGGAGCTTCAGAACTACATTTATAGATCAAAAGATGTAATATTTGAAGACATCTTGTGAATGTGTAATTGGGTGTGACGCTTTCATCTCTACACTGTTGCGTAACATGTCGCACTTTTTCTTAAGTGCCGAATTTGTAAATGAATTTTTACTTACACACACAATCATAGATTAGGGGTTTTGCCTATATTAATCTAAATTGACAATCTCTGTGCCTCATGGTTTAGGATTTAAATCTATACTACTATAACCTAGAGTTTGACATTTTTCTTCTAAACCAAGTCAACTTAGTCATATATTCAAGATATAGCCACAAAAAAAAAAAGCGCTATTGTACTGCACATTTAGCTGCACTCTCAGTGCATCAGTAACAAAATATTGCCAACTGAACACAAGCTTCATAACATTAACCTCAATATTTAATTGTTTAAAAAAAAAAATCTAAAAGTCTATTTTGGACAAATCTGGAGAACATTGCATCCTTCACAGCAAAGGCAATCCCATATTACTGTTTACTAAATAAAAGTTACCTACAATTAACTTAATCATGTATTAAAACTAAAACGCACTAGGAAACATGTAATCATTATCCCATATAGGTTTAAATTTTTATATAATGTGTGCGCAAACCAGTGCAGGTGTGAAATCCACAACAGTTGTTTGATATTTCAAGCATCTAGTACTGACCATGCAACAGACGGGTGTTATTCATATTCTCTATGGTGCACAAGCATCAAAATGCAAGTTATTCATTAAAAAAAAAAAAAGCCAACAGCCCTGTTTCCAAACTGTATACCTGAATATCCTCAACAAGGGTGCAAGCAGAAGGTACCCAATCATGCAATTTGTTTTACATATTCAGACTTATACAGTTATAGCTCTGATGGTGTGGGGATTAACTAGCAAGGAAGCCATTTCAAACAAATTAAATTCAGCTTTATAACACCTTTCTAAATATATTTGAAAGTTCTCTTTTTTTTGGGGGGGGGCAGGCAAACAGCCAGCAAAATACTACACTGCAGCTTTAAACACCCAACAAGAACAAAGAGGGAACCACTACCACAATGTGCAAAAAGGGAGATTTAACATTTTGTGCTTCAATAATGCTTTCATATGTTTAATCTCATCTGTCTTTCCCCACTCAGTGCGTTTTGCCTAAACAGGCAAATCACACTTCGGTGCAGACCAAACTAACTAGTCCAAGACCATCTAAACAAAGCAGTCTGGTTTCAAGCAAACTAGTTCAGTCTGACTGCAGTAAGCAGTCCATTAAACTATGAATAGAGCAAACTAGGAAGTGAGCCAAACATGCTGTGTATTTTTGGCTGCACCCAGCATATTTTTTGTAAAAGCGAGCCACTGAACTGACTCATAAGCAGTGAAAGGATCCAAGGGATAGAGCTGCAACACAAGACTTCATATGTTCTAGATATATGGACAAACAAAATGAGAAGTGCTGGATGTGCTACACATTTTAAACTAGTTATTTATAATTGGTTTTTATACAGCTCCATCTTCATGCTCAGGTGACTCGTAATTCCTACATCTCTTTCCACTGCCATATTTGACAAAGTAAATACATCTTCAGCCCTTTCTTTTAATTAGAAGTTATCAAATCAAGTTACAAAACAAGAAAGCATCAATTTCACTTTAATTTGCTGCAAAATTACTAATCTGTGTGAAAGCATCCATCCAATGTAGACCATCAAGCTCTTTATAAGCAAGGTTCCCCCTCCATAACTCGGAGCATAAAGGGCAAATAACCAATCATGGAAAAAGGTTTGTGGTTTGCAGTCCCTTAATTTTCAAGATTACCACTTAGTACCACTCTTTATCCACTTAGAAAAGAGGAAGGATAACACTTGAGGAGAATGAAGAAACTGCTGTTTAAAAAGAAAAGAGGAGAATGGTTAATAGAGTTCAAAATAAAGCAATGTACATTCCACAAGTGTTGACAAAAATAAGATTTATTTGCAGATACCGATTCAAAGTCCTAAACAATCTTTGGATTTCAAATACATCAACTTGTATACAATTCACTTAACAAAAACAAATCACTTTCCCAAAACAAGTCATCCATGTTTTCTGTTTGTGAAGTGCTTCTTTAACACATACTGTTTGCTGCTATGGTTTACTGGTAGGCACAAAAGGCCAGGAGCTTTAACTCCTGATACACTGATGCTAGAATAGTGCATTTTTTTTCTTATATCAAACAAAATGCAACATGATTGAGTACCAGTAAAAGCTTTAACTTACACTGCTTCTTGTACTACCTTTTTTAATTTACCAGGCCATGTTGTAAGCTGCTGGTCCCGTTTCTTCAGCTTTCCCCACAGCAAATCCACTTTAGCATAAAAGAAAATAAGGGGCTCCATGAAAAATGTTCTTTAGGAAAGCAGTGACATTTCACAAAGGGCTTCATTTGAACAAAGAAAATTGCTCGAATTGTTTAAGTAGCTCCTTAATCATACCACTTACACTATTCTCTATATACCAAACACCCTTTGTGAAACATCACCTATTTACATCATTTTTAAAACAACTTAAAGAGCATTAATTAACCCTTTATAGGTGTTGACAAGAGTTAACTATTGTATGCATCATAAGCTTGTTCCAAAGTGTTGATTTAAACAAATCTTCAGTTAGCTTCAATTACAGGAAAGCTTATTTACAAAGGTCATATTGTGCCACGAACTGTCAGAACATTGCAGCACATCTCAGGAGAAACTCAATTCTGTGCAGTCTTCAACATCTTGATCCTTACCATAGGTTCTGGTAGTCATGGATGCTCTGAGATCCAGTCACCCCACATGGCAGACCAAGCACCTAGAAGAAAACTGTCAACAAGTTTAGCAGTAACTTGTATTCAAACCAGTTTCTATATACATGCCATGTCTCTATTTGTACAGTTAATTTGTCATGTGACAACTACTGTTGTGATGTCCGACACGCTGCTCATTACATTAGTTCAGTCTCAGGAAAACGCTGAAAAGACAAAATACTTGACCCTACATTTTAAGTGATGCGTTTGCACTCTCCGCACATTTAGTGCAGAACTCCACAGAGACGTGGTCTTTGTCCACGTGCAGACAGATGCCGCCTGCTGCATCCTTGTCCTCCACCTTCGCTTTCTTCCTCGGCATCGCATAATCATGGTCGTTTTCGTTGGGCTCCTGGAAAAGCGAGGTAGAGAATTTCATGCCGTTCACACCACTCAACCTAGACAACAGCTGCGCCAACATGCTCTCATTGGCCAACACAGCTCTCAAGTACCTAGTCTCATTTTCAAGTTCTTCCACTCTTTTGTTCAAGCTGCCGTTTTCCTGCTTGAGAAGCCGGTTTTCAGATGTCAGAGATCCGACACGTTGCTCCAAGCCATTCAGATACTCTTTCTTTTTCAGCCGGTTCAATCTTGCAGCCAGGGCATTCTTATTGACGTTGCGCCCAGAAAGGTCTTGTAGTTTCTGCGCCCGAGACGATCCTCTGCTGTGGGACATGCTCACACTGGATTCCTGATCTGTCTTTTCTTCTGGCCTTAAGCCTACATCTTGCATGCCGATGTCTTGGAAAGGAGACAGCACATCTTCCAAATCCCAGCTGAAGTCAGAAGAAAAGAGCTCGTCGAGCCCCCATTCATTTGAATCACTTTCTGGTGATGAGTGCTTGATTGCACTTTCAGAATCGAGCTTTAAGGCACGGTCACATTCCTCAGAAGAACCGGAGCACATGGCGTCCACACCTTTACTCGCAAGCCTTCCTCTTTTCCTGGTGACCATGAGGGACTCCTGACTGGTCCGGTGATCTGTGGAATTATAACCTGAAAAGGCAAAGAATTAAGCCAGTTATTTATTAACCACGTTCATATACCAAGTGCGCAGTGACGTCAGCTGTGGTTTGTAGGATGAATTAGCATTTTAAGTTGACTAGCTACAAGCTATTGCAGTATTAACAATGCTTCCTGAAGGGGCCACGATGACTTCGAGCCGGCAAGCAGAATTATAGATCTCAAGTGACAAAGAACTTGAAATAAACGCGTACACAACGAAAGTTAATCATTAACGCTCCACTTTCCAAGTATTTCCACACAACGAGTTCACGTTGAATTCTGTAGCGATAACGAATTAGCTTAGTTAGCTACCCGTTTCTGAAGCCGCCAACAAGCAGCTTTATCTCATAACATTAAGCAACTTAACTATAAATTTCCTTATTCGCTTATAAATAAATTATATTAACAGTAGAACAATATGCTGTTACAATTAGTTATACCATAAACTTGCTAAACAGGTACGTCAGCTTTACTTAGCTGTTGCTATAGGCCGCGTGCGGACGCCATTACTGGAATGATACAGCATTTTTAAAAAATAACTCGTCAATAAACCTTTCGTTATTACACCTCAGCTTTTTACTCACCCTCAACAGTATCACACCTTCTTAAACTGGAGTTTAAAAAAACTCACCCTTTGGAAAGGAAGGAAAAAAATAAATAAACCAAAACTGTTGCAGTGCACCAAACACGTCCGAGTAGCAAGTCAATATGTGCGTTCGGGCCTAAAATGGCGCTCCTGCCTGTCTCGCGAGATTTGACTGCCGTGACTTGACGCGAGATTCTCGCAAATTCTCTGTGAACCCCAAGAACAAGTTAAAAGTTTATTTATTTATTTATTTATTTATTTATAATATACATTCATCAAACTTTTATTATGATTTTAACTCATGTATTATTTTCCCCTTTTCACATTAATGCCTGTGGTCACCTCACCTGTTGCAGTAAACATTCGAAGTTGAAATGTGGCTTTAACGGATTTGAGATTTCAGCAAACTGTATCCGGTCCAACACCGGAAGGGGAAAAAAAAAAGAATATACTGTACTGTGTATCAGTGACTACAATAGAGTATTTGTGTTTATCATTTCTCCACAAGATGTCGCTGTTTTCTCTGGTGTTCTATATTAGGACTTTCTGTCTCATGAGTCTTCTCTCACAATAATTATTTAATATCAAATAATTATGATTTATCTCAGTAATTAGAAGAAAGTTGATCATGGTTATGACTTAAGTTCCTACAATAAACATTTACTATCTTGTAATAATGAGATATTAAAATGTTCTCATCATTATGAAATTGTAAGTCATTATTATGACACAGAATCTCATAACTATGAGATACAAAGTAATAATTATGATACATTCTCATTATTATAACATACTATGTGACTTTTTTTTTTCCAGTTAAAAAAATTCCAGTGAATGAATTCTGGCAGAAATAGAGCTCCATAATTTCATACATTATGAACACTGAAGCTCCAGTATTGCTGCTTTACTGCAGAAGTATTCAGACTTTTCCCGCATTTTCTCAAATTTTTTTTTTGAGAAACTGAGAAAAGACAAAAAATTATTCTACGTGCATGTGATATTATGCGACAGAGATGTTTAAAATGTGGACCTTTCAGCTGTCCATTGGTATCTTATAGTGTTTAGAAAATAAGACATGATTTTAGTTTTAATTAGTTTTCTTCATAGACATTTTCCTCTTCCTCAGGCAAAATACACTCACTGGCCATTTTATTAGGTACACCCATACACCTGCTGTTTTATCCAATTATCTAATCAGCCAATCCCTTGACAGCAGCATGATGCATAAAATCATGCAGATACAAATCAAGAGCTTCAGGTAATGTTCACTTCGAACATCAGAATGGGAAAAATTGTGATCTCTATGACATTCACTGTGGCATGGGTGTTGGTGCCAGATGGACTGGTTTGATTATTTCAGAAACTGCTAATCTCCTGGGGTTTTCACACACAACAGTCTCTCGAGTTTACACATTATGGTGCGAAAAACAAAAAACATCAAGTGACCAAAAGTTCTGTGGGTAGAAAAATCTTGTTGACAAAAGAGGTCAGAGGAAAATGGCCAGCTTAGTTTGAGCTGCCAGGAAGAATATAGTAACTCATTTAATTGCTCTTTACAACCGTGGTGAGCTGAAAAGCATCTCAGCATGCAACAGCAGAAGACCACATTGGATTTCACTCCTGCAGCCAGGAACAGGACTCTTAGACTCAAGAACAAGTTCCTATTAAAGTGGATGTTGAGTGTATAGTCTTTAACAAAGCTAAACCATATCAAGAAAGGACATCTCAAAATATTAGTGCAGTTAGACCACGTCAGCAAGTTTGTCCCCATTAGAAGAAGAAGAAGCCTTTGTTTGACACATGTACACTCAAGCACAGTGAAATTTGTCCTCTGCATTTAATCCATCTGAAGCAGTGTACACATGCATGCATGCACACAGACAAGTGAGCAATGAGCAGCTATGCTACAGCACCCAGGGAGCAGTTGGGGGTTAGGTGCCTTGCTCAAGGGCACTTCAGCCCAAGGCGGCCCCATGTTAACTCAACTAAACTGGAGCACCTGGAGGAAATCCATGCAGACACGGGGAGAACATGAAAACTCCACACAGAAAGGCCCCCGTCAGCCACTGGGCTCAAACCCAGAACCTTCTTG
>JAOANJ010000018.1:23484094-23494128 GCA_026413345.1 Ariopsis seemanni
GTCTCTCATAGTTGAGGTATACCTATGATGAAAATTACAGGCCTCTCATCTTTTTAAGTGGGAGAACTTGCACAATTGGTGACTGACTAAATACTTTTTTGCCCCACTGTATTTGTACCCTTTATATACAGCCCATATATACACACCGTTACCTTAAGGTCTAATACTGAGCCATAGGGGGCACATTAGTGTAGATTGTACCTTGGGGAACAGAAATAGACTCCTACTGTACCCCTATTTCTAACAATGTTTTTAGGTCTTTATATAAAGATTGAGTTCTTTAAACTACACAACATCTACAGTACACAAAACCCTCATTACAAATTAAATAAACTTTTATAAAGGGTGCAAATATTTATAAAGGGTAGTCCAGAAATATCTTTGCAGTCCCCTGTTTAATCCTGAGCTCGGGTTCCCATCTGTAGAGATTTATACCGTATGTTCTCCCAGTTTCCATGTGGGTTTCCTCTAGGTTCTGTGGACTGGTTATGCAAAATTGGTCCTGTGTGTGTGTGTGTGGTGCCCTGCAATGGACTGGAAATCACATACAGGATGTATTCCCACCTTGCACCCAATGTCCCTGGGATCCATTGTGACCATGACTAGGATAAATTGATTACTGAAGGTGTGAATGTGATGCAAATGTGTGTATTCTAAAAGTGTAAGACTGCTTTTATCGATTTTGAAACAACATAACACCTGGATCAAGTAGCATAGCTTTTCTATTGACATAAGGACACAATGATACTTTCTAGAATTTCATGACATAAAAAAAAAGTCTCCTAAGTCAGGTGTTATGATAACTTTTTCAAAATTGATGAATGTAGCATTTATGACAAGTGGCACCTGCTACCGGTACAATAAGCCTCTATAAATGGTTATGTGAAGGGTCATAAAGGGCTTATGTAGGTCTGATGTAGCTCTCATTGTTTTCCAAGTCAAGTCAAGATAAACATATTTAGAGGAAAAAACAGGGTGTTTATGGTTTGCTGGTTAAAGCTGAACCCTGCCACCAGAAAGTTAACAGCAGATTCTGGATGCCCTGGTAGTGTACGTAGCTGGGACTTGTTCCCAAATTCGAACCACAGCACTTGTGTATGCAAAGCCAGGTCATGGTTTTCTTCCATCTGCCTGATGAGCGAGCCATTCTGAATTATGCATCACAGATTCTTAAAAGTCAAATTTATTGTGCAATCCAAAAGAGCTTGTTGGGACTCATTAGTAAAGGCTTGCTTTATTAAAGGTATGAATCAACACTACATTTGACACTGTGATAATGGAAAGGATATATTTGAGATGTACAAGAAGCTTATAAGCCTATGTGTGGGGTGGAGACGTTCATGAGGGTCATAAGCTGATAGGAGGGACAGAGAGCGGTACAAACACGGACCATCCATCAACAGTAAACTGTGCTTTCTCTTAGCCTGCAGTTTGTAGAGCTTAAAGTGAAAAGGTCACGCTGAAGAAAAGCAAAACTACTACAGAATGCCTGCTCCATGCTAGCAACTCCATCTAGTCTGTCAGATGGATAGCAGTAAGAACCAACAGGAGATGAAGAAAAAAAGCTTCCCTGCCATGATGGAATGGTGCCAACGTTAAGGATATTGTACAGTGTGTATGTGAGTGTCCAGAAGTCACTATGAGAGAAGGGCAGGGTGTAAAGGGTCAGACATGCCCAGAGAACTGGAGTCATTGTCGCCTGCTCTGCCAAGAGCCAGCATGGCACCTAGGTAGCCAGCAGCTAAAGGCCAGAGCACTGAGTGTGACCCTGAAACAGACATACAGCCAAAGGCTCTGGCACAGAGCACAAAACTACAAAAGGTGTAAAAAGAGGACTAGAAGGGGGGAAAAGACATAGACAGAGACATAGACTAAATTCAGACGTACCTGAGAACGTCCTGAATTTACACAAATTAAAAAAAAAAAGCATTTTGACTAATGTTACCTTCATACTAGCACAAGCAACAAAGCAACATTTGAGCTGAGATTTTCTCAAGTCTATGTAAAACACTAGGTAAAGTGCCAAATCCAAACAACCAATCCAAGTGATTCTTCTGGGACATGAGGCCCGATGTTTCTTCACTTCCCTACTCAGAACTTTAGTTCCTACCTTCAGTTCGTGCCCATTTACTGTTTGATGCACAAAAAAAGGAAGAAAAACTTATTTGTCCCTCAAAGAAAAGTTAAGACTGGAAGGAATTAGCAGAGATTGTTGGTGCCTCCGGTGAATATACACAGCTTGTATGGTTAGCATGCTTTTCTAATCTGCCAGTTTAGCTAGTATAAAGCTTAGAAAGTACATTTGACTACTACCAATTCTTACCAGCAATCAGCTAAAAAAAAAAAAAATTTTTAATTATCTGGAGAGTGCATAGCCGCAAGCAACAACAATAATGGTGGCTACACAGCCATAAGAGAAAAAAACATAATTCACATGAGGAACTTGTTGCTTGCTAGTGTAAATGACAATAAACTAGTTTTTTTTCTTTTCTGTGAGCTATTCCTGTTATTTAGTTAGTTAACTCTCCATGATGAAAGAATGAAAATGCCAGTCATTTGTCCAATTAGACAGTGTATTCAGAAACCCTTTCAGCACCTAATGTGCTGAATTCTTGGGGACAGTGTGATATCCCACAAGCAGTGAACAATTCCCAAATTGCTTTGTTATTCTCCAAAACTGCATCTGTTCAGTCCTGGTTCACTTAGCAGCTGGAGCAATGAGTCACTTTGCATGTTTGTCATCGACGTCTGAACACAAGAAGCAGTAATCGACATTTGAGCAGCTCTGATTGCATCTTTGTTTGTTGGAATGTTCCGCTGCAGTTCCACTCTATTAGAGAAACATTAATCAGCCCAAATGTGACATAGCCTCTGTCTATTCTCCTTTCTTGATTCTCTTGACTATCAGAAGGTGGTCAAATGAAGTCGGGACAAGCTCGCTTTCAGAGATCCAAAGCTCCTCTGTTCAACATCACGGGCAGTTGCTGGCTCTTTCATTTGTGCTTTCCCCATCATTTCCATTGGCATGGCTATCAGGCTGGGTTGCCAGTGCCAATGCCAGGCAGCTTAGGGTTTTAGATTTGGCTGGCAATTCATTTCTCATCAAGATCTGTGATGCCTCAGCAAGAGGGCGAGGCTAAACTGTCCATTTCCAGCCGTGAACTGGCACCAGTGCCAATGCCAGGGGCCTCTTCTGAGTGGATCAAGTGCCAAATGGGGCCCAGTGGTGCCCAGAAGCAGGGTAGGGGGTAGAGGAAGACACATTTGGAGCACTGTACTCCCATTTGGAGTCATGTGGTTGGCGAGGAAGAGGTGACCTTTGGGTGTTGGATATCTATCATCAGTACTGATTAGTCCACTCAGCTATCAATAAAGTTCTATTTAATCTAATCTAATCAGCTGCATCACTCCACTGAAAATCATGCATTTATGGCACCTTGCATGAATTGGCAAGATGGAATAAGAAAAATAGTTTGCCTTTTAGTGGGTATTATTATCTTCCAAGGATTTCAACTAATTAAATGGGAACACTTTTTATTTAACCCTCTGGGGTTGAGAGCTTCGCTGGCAAAGCTCGACAAGTTCAGAATAAGTAGGTCATGTATTTAGATAAATATCTTCACAAGTTTTTCATCATACAAGGATGATAAACATATTGGCAGAAACTTTATACTTTACACTTTGTGTCCATGGCCAAATAATATTATAGTTTTTAAATTACCTAAATTAGATGAAATATAAAACTTGTCACCTTACTCAGTCACACTGAAGTCGCTGAGCGTTGTCAGGTACGCGAGGGAGGCAGATGTATGTGCAGAAGTGTTCAGTTTAATAAAGTGCATATATACACAAATACACACAAAGGCAAACAGTCCAAATCAGCAGGCTAGAGCAGAAACTTGAAAACAGGCAAAAGGGTCACCACAGCACACAGGACTGACAGAACCCCCTCCCAAAGAGCTCCCTCTGGGAGTGAAAATCCATCATACTTGGCCCCGGTGGGGGTTCGGGCTCAGGCTCTGGACGCAACTTGGGTTCTTGGCTAGGAGTAAGCTTGACCTTGTGACTTGACTTGGACTCTGGGCTGGAATCATACTTAGACTCTGGACCTGACTTGAATCTTGGACTAAGCTTGGATCCAGGACTGAAGGTGGCCTCAAGCTCCAGGCTGGATTTGAGCTCTGGAGAGGAGTTGAACTTTGGGCTGGACTCTAGCTCCAGCTCAGGAGATGACTCAGGCTTGGGCTCTGGATCTGGCTTGGGCTCGGGACTGGACTTAAGCTCTGGAGACGATCTGAGCTTTGGTGACGACTCTGGCTCCAGCTCAAGAGGTGACACTCAGGCTGGAGTTCCAGAACTGTTTTGGACACAAGGCTGGAAGTGTGCTCGAGCTCCGAAGATGACTTGTGCTCTGGAGATGACCTGAGCTCTGTGCTGGACTCTTGCTAAAGCTCTGGAGAAGACTCAGGTAGGAGTTCAGGAACTGGCTTGGGCTCAGAGCAGGAAGCGAGCTTTGGCTCAGGCTCCAGGCTGTATTTGGGCTCAGGAGAGGACTCAGGCTCTGTGGATGACTCGAGATCTGGACTTGGCTCGGACCGTGGACTTGGCTTGGATTGTGGACTTGGCTCAGATACAGGCTGGAGCTCTGTCAGCATGTTGCTTCGGTCCTGATTAGGACCTGGCAGCGGGATGAGGCAGACATCTCCATGGCCGGGTGGCAGCGGGACGACACAGATGCATGGCCAGCAGAGGCAGCGGTCATTCCAACGTCCTTTGACACCGGTTCAGGAACAGGCTCAGGTTCTGGCCTTAACTCTGGCACTGAAGCTGGCACAAGTGCTGACTCTGGTGCTGATGCAGGTTCTGACACTGGCTCTGGAGTAGGCTCTGATGCAGGCTCTGATGCTGGCACTGGTGTAAACACTAACTCAGGCTCTTGCACTGGCTCTGGTATAGACAGTGACGCACACTCTGACACTGGCTCAGGCACTGGAGCTGGCTCCGACTCCGGCACTGGCTCTGGAGCTGACACTGGTGCTGACTCTGGCTCCGACTTTGGTTCTGGAGCAGACACTGGTGCTGACTCCGGCTCCAACTCTGGTTCTGGAGCGGACACTGGTGCTGACTCTGACTTTGGTTCTGGAGTAGACACTGGTGCTGACTCTGGTTCCGACTCTGGCACTGGAGCAGACACAGGAACAGACACTGACACTGGCACAGACATTGGCACTGGCTCAGGCATGGATTCTGATACAGACACAGGTTCAGGCATTAATTTAGGTGCTGGTTCTGACTGAGAAACCAGCTCAAAAGAGACAGCCTCCAAGAGGGGCTCAGGGACAACAGCCTTCTCAGCTGTCTCCACATCAGCCACTAGGGAGAGCTCTGAAGTGAAGGTCTTCTCAGCTGATTCAGCCACTAGAGGGAGCTCTGGAGTGATGCCTCCTCAGCTGGGCTGGCCACTGGCATGCATGCCCCTCCCCAAAAATTTTCATGGTGTTCCTCCTTTTCTAATGATTTGAAAATGAACTTGAGCATGGCAAAGAAAGTCTAAGAGCTTTGAAGGCATGGATGCTTGACAAGAATCAGGTGATCCACCCATCTGCGTGCTCGTCCAGCAATAAACGTTAGTATGAAGCTTACCCAGATGGGTTTGGGTGGCTTGTGCTCTTGGAGGTCCTCATAGAAGTCACACTGTAACTTGAATCCCATAGGGTGATTTATTCCGTAGTAGATTGCCGGGAGGCTCCAGTCAGTCTTCAGCCGAAAATATGAAGCGAGAGGCTGAGACGGGGAAACCCGGAAGCGGCGTGGGATCGCGTACTGAAACGCTTCTGCTACATTCATTGTATGGCGAAGTATTCTGTCAGGTATGCGAGGGAGGCAGATGTATGTGCAGAAGTGTTCAATTTAATAAAGTGCAAATCTACACAAATACACACAAAGGCAAACAGTCCAAATCAGCAGGCTAGAGCAGAAACGTGAAAACAGGGAAAAGGGTCGGTCGAGGCACAAACAGTACATCAAAGGCAAAAACTAGAATGAGAACAAGAAACAGGCACAAGAATCAAGAAACCAGGAAACCAAGAACATGGGTAGAAAGGCTTGGTAATGCGTACTTAACGTAGCATAATACTTCGTGATGCAACTGCATCAGCACAGTCCTTACGTAAATGGGCAAACACAATGTTCTCCAATTGAGTTCAGGTGCGCCTTGTTCAAAGCACATGTGCTGGAGTCCACTCGGTGCACGCGCAGCCCGAGGCACACCTTTAGGTGCACGCACCACAGTGCGCAGGACTGACCAGCGCCCACTTTCACATTCATAAAAGACTGTTCGCATGGTAATGGCATGATAATCACTTTCATTCTTTTGGTTTCGACTGGTTTCTCTTTTGCGGTGGGAACGCCTACCATAAACAGGATAAAATCTGTCAGACAAAGTTCAGGGTATTTGGAGGTAAAACTTGTTGTGAGATGGCACGCGGATTTTATGTGCTTCGGATGATTCAGGACAGTAATTCAATTCATTATTCATTTCATGACTCAAAGCAGTGATTCAATTTCAAGACAGCAAATCAATTCATGATTCAGGACAGCGATTCAGTTCAATCTTGAGAACTGTGACACTGATGATGAGCGGTGCCTTTTTTTTTTAACATCGACTCGATCTGACCCAAGATCAACTCGAGTAAGTGT
Organism: Ariopsis seemanni; assembly: GCA_026413345.1. NCBI lineage: Eukaryota > Metazoa > Chordata > Actinopteri > Siluriformes > Ariidae > Ariopsis > Ariopsis seemanni. Next base: position 23,490,794 of record JAOANJ010000018.1, read on the forward strand.
AAATATTTCTTCTATTTATTATGAGCAGATCGGTTGATGTGTGCGAACTGTAGTGCATACACAGGAAAAATGACTGAGCAATTTTTCCTGAGTTAAAAGTATTTTCTTCAAAAATAGTTAATTTTGCTCAATTTTGAGTTTAGAGAGTAAAATTTGGAGTTGAAGTGGGAGCAAAATTACAGAGTAATTGTGTAACAGAGTAACCGAGTTGGTTGTGGCTCTGAACTGAGTAAAATAGTGCAAGAGTTAATTTCAAGACATACTGAATAGAGTCAAATACCAAGTAAATGAAGATGTTGTAAAAAGCAGTTTTAGAACTGTGTTGGAATGTGTGAAAAAACATTACCTTACCCATTGTGACTTGACCTGATGGGATTAAGAGTTAATCTGTTTATTATTATTATTATTATTATTATTATTACATTCAATTTATATAGCGCCTTCTCAAAACCCAAGGTCGCTTTACAATTATAGGGGAAAAAAAGTCCACCAAATAAAGGTCAGGATGTCATTCCAATGGTGTAGCAACCACAGTCCCACCAAAAGGTGCACGAAAACAAATCCCACACCGCCTGCACAGCCGTTGCGCCGCCGCCGGGCGACATCACTCGGAACGGCACACCATGGATCCACAAAGTGAGCACAGACGCACCACCACGCAGAGCGCTGGTATGTCCCAAACCGCCTGCACAACCACCGCGACGCCACTGAGCAACATCACTCGGAACATCACGCCAAGCACTAAAGCACTGCTGCACAGAGCGCTGGACAACCCCGATGTTAAAACGAGCAACAAGCTCATTGCAATCCATAACTAGGAGCACAGGCATCACCCACGGCAAACCAAGGCCTGGAGGGAACCGACACCCAAAACTGGGTCCGGAGCTACACCACAACCGGTGGACAAAAAAAAATTAATCTCTGATGGGATTAAGAGCTGGCAGTGGGAGGGGTTTTCACGCTTCTCATTGAATGGAATGGAAATTTTTTACTCTTCTCATTGAATACCCCTCCCACTGCCAACCCTTTGTCCCAAAACAATAGGGCATTTTTTGATGGCCAGTTAATTGTCCAAATCAATGGAGCAGATTTAAATATTTGTGCTTGATACATTCCTAAGACTGAACAGAATCTCCTCAAGTGACCAAAACGGTTTGACACAATGGGTAAGGTAATGTTTTTTTCACGCATTCCAACACAGTTCTAAAACTGCTTTTTACAGTATCTTCATTTTTCTGTTCTTTTTTTTTTTTAAGAACAATCATGACATACATACTACATAGATATTACTGTAGCTGAACTTGTGCTGAATACAAAAAAGTCATATGACTTTGAAAATACTGCTTAGATTTGTTGAAATTGACAAGAAAATCAGAGCATGCCAAAATCATTACAGTGCCAGAAAACACCCTCAGACCCCAGAGGGTTAATGATAGTATTCATGATAGAATATATTCAAGGATTAAGCAATAACAGATTTGGAAACTTAGATGAGCCTCTGCATGCGCAATTTTCACAGCACAGCCAGCGACTGTCTGATATTCCGACTAATTGCTGTATTAGCCTATATACATACGTGTGTGGGGGAGGGGGATCTGAATTATAACAATGAAATTTGCTGTTATTTATTGATTGGTTTTAAGACCATTATTTCCTTGATGACTCCATGCACTTAAAATCAGGCATATTTAAACAAAATTGCACATTTACTCTTCAGAACAAGAGCACTAAAGCACTCATCATGTAGTAGTAATGTGACTCACTGTCTGTATGTACAGGATGCTGATAAGAGAGTGCATATGATATTTAGCCATCTACACTGCAGGAACATGAGTGGAACAGGAATGGGGTAATGAACTATTTGTCACATGGCTATCATTTCCACTAGAAATAAATACAGCTTTTCAGAAATGGAATATTTTTTAGCAGAGAGAATAATTATAAACACAAATGCATAAACACACACCAACAATACATAAAACCCTGCTTATCACAAACACATTTGATTTTCTTATTAGCACCTTATAACCCTGCTTATCACACACACACATTTGATTTTCTTATTACCGGTAGCACTTTTAATTATTTTTTAAATAAAAGTTGCATCTTTTGTAGAAAACCACACACACACACACACACACACACACACAAACTGTTTCCTTATGGAGACCCACAAAACATCCCCATCAGGTCAAAGCTGTCAGATATTCCTATCCTTATGGGGCCATTGTGGACATCAACACACACATGCGTAGAGACACACACACACACATTCTTGTACTTCTGTGTCTGTGGGGACACTCCTTGACATGCATTCCCTAGCCCCTTGCTCTAAACTTAATCATCACAACTAAAATGCCTAACCTCAACCCTTACTCTCACCCTAACCCTCACCCTAACCCCAACCCTCACCCCAACCTTTACCCTCACCCTAATCCCAACCCTTACACTAAACCTAACCCTAACCCAACCTTTACCCTCACCCTAACCCTAACAACCTAACCCTAACCCCAACCCTTACCCTAACCCCAATGTTTACCCTCATCCTAACCCTAATCCCAACCCTTACAACCTCATCCTAACCCTTACAACCTAACCCTAACCCCAACCCTAAACCAACCTTTACCCTCACCCTAATCCCAACCCTTACAACCTAACTCTAACCCTAATCCCAACCCTAACCCTAATCCCAACTCTTACAACCTCATCCTAACCCTAATCCCAACCCTTACAACCTAACCCTAACCCTAAGCCCAACCCTAACCCAACCTTTACCCTCACCCTAACCCTAATCCCAACCCTTACAACCTAACCCTAACCTTAACCCCAACCCTTACCCTAACCCCATTCTTTACCCTCACCCTAACCCTAATCCCAACCCTTACAACCTAACCCTAACCCCAACCCTTACCCTAACCCCAACCTTTACCCTCATCCTAACCCTAATTCCAACCTTTACCCTCACCCTAACCCTAATCCCAACCCTTTTACAACCTAACTCTAACCCTAATCCCAACCCTTACCCTAATCCCAACCTTTACCCTCATCCTAACCCTAATCCCAACCCTTACGTACAACCTAACCCTAACCCTAATCCCAACCCTTACAACCTAACCCTAACCCTAATCCCAACCCTTACCCTCACCCTAACCCTAATCCCAACCCTAATCCTAACTCTAACAATAAACCTAAACCTAATTCTAACTTGAACCCTAAAACTAAGTCTCTTAACCCTCAAACAGCCCTTTGAGGAAATGAGGACCAGCTAAAATGTCCTCACTTCCCATAAAATTTCCTAACTCTGTTGGTAAAAAATGTATTCTGGTCCTCGAAAT
>JAOANJ010000018.1:23635152-23646838 GCA_026413345.1 Ariopsis seemanni
GGAAGACCCAGGACACGCTGGAGGGACTATGTCTCTCGGCTGGCCTGGGAACGCCTCGGTGTTTTTCCCGAGGAGCTAGCCGAGGTGTCTGGGGAGAGGGAAGTTTGGGCTTCCATGCTCAGACTGCTGCCTCCGCGACCCGGCTCCGGATAAGCGGATGAAGATGAGATGAGATGAGACTATAGTAGTGTTAGCAACATCATCAGCAGATATGGCAATTGGTACTTTTAATGAAAGTAGATTTGATAAAAAAATATATATAAAAGCTCATCAGAGGAAGATGAAAAGGAAGAAGAGATGCTGATTTTACTGGGCATACCGTTAATGAGAATGTACAAATCAATGTGAGCTAGCTGGCTGCAATTAAAAAAAAAAAGGTTAGGAAGTTGCAAACCAAGTTTTCTTGTAATAGTGATAATAATGGCCAAGTTCAAAACACAAGGCCTTGATGCCGTCTAGCCTCAGTGTCTTCAAAGGCATACTATGAATAATTTTAGCATAATTTTAGATGCTGCATGCACTATGACATTGTCAGGATACCTCCATGTTAATAGCTAATCCATCAAGTTAACATACAAGTCTGTTAGTCGTTAGCTTACATGTATGATAAACCTCTGATATCCACACAGAAATTAAATTAATGTAAGACAGACGAGTTCCTGCCAAGTTGTTTTGTCTATGAACTTGGATGACTGCATCACACATGGCTATATGATCACATTAATTTATTTGGCAGCATCTGATATTAGATGATTAAGAAGCTGACAGCGATACAACTGTATATTCATTTATGTGTGGAAAACTAAATGATGTGACATATGTGAATAAAATGTGGCTTTACAGTATATCTATAGCCCTATATTCATAGCCCTAATCTTGTGATTTATTTTTGTTTACTTTCTCTTGCTCATGCGATCTCACTCTCGGCAGGATGTTAATAACTTTACCAAGTAAAGTTTTTACGAGACCCGCTCCAATACATTTATCTTTTTGCAATTCAGGAATTGGATGTATGTGTTAGGTCATTAAATACAGCGAGTAGCAGGATCTGCCTGAAAAATCATCAGTGTGTCTAGCTGGATGGGACTAAATGATCAGACAACGGAAAAGATGGACAAAAACAGGTCAGTAATTTACTATGTGATTTTCTCAGGAGCAGAGGGCGAAAAACACAGATACGGCTAATCTGGATGGAAATAAATTCATCGAGGAGCACCTGCAAATGATGGAATTACTCCAGGTCCAAATGTTCATTTTATAATCCTGTTCAAATAGGAGCTTCAGACACATCCAACAAACTAGCAAAAGTAATCACTTCTATTCTATTCTATTACCTTACATTACATTAAAACATATTACATCACACAGCGAGAACACAGTCTCCAAGCATTCTTATAAATGTATCACGCCTTCTTGACTTATTAATACTATGGTCTAAAATGCTTTTCAGCATATTCAGCACATAGCCAGCCTTACAAGATGCCCACTATAATGTTTTTTGACAATAGCTCAATATGAGGCACTAAACAAATGCACCCAGTTTGCTTTACTGCAATCTTTCTGTTCAGAATGATGGTGTTAGCACAACATAAATGAGGCATCCTACTTTGGCAGTCAGATGAAGCAGTCACACCAGGGGCTTACCTGCAAAATAAAAGAGAAAGAGAAAGAGAAACAAAAAGCAAAGATGAGAGAGAGAAGCAATCTAGCCAATCAATTCACATCATCTTCAGACGACAGTGAAAGATGAGGGAGGTGACAGAGTTGCTGCGAGGCTTGACACAACCTGTAATGGTTATTTAATCAGTTTACTTCAGTCTGATAATGTGAGTCATCTCCTCCCTTTTCTAATTAAACACAAATCACCTTTTTCCTCCCAATCTCCTTCAACACACATACCCAGAGAGTCACTTGATACATAGCAACACAATTACAGGGAAATTAATTGCAGTAATGGCTTCCCTGGCTGCCAGAAATGCAGCAGTGCATTCATAAACTCTGGTTCCTCAGAGGCTGACCCTCACGCTGCTCTTGAAGGAGAGGAGGAGGAGGTCACTCGTTCGTTTTACACTCATTCATCTTATCCCAGGAGGAGCCGTGCTGCGTGAGGAGGCCACTCACATCTGGTTTGTGTGGCTTCGCACAGCTGCTCTCTGACTGAGAATGATGTGGGTGGGCCAATAAGTCGTGTTCAGGTCAGACCTGGGATGCTAGGTCTGAAACACTAGCACGAGGAAACAGTGTCATGAATACCTGATCGGAGCTTCTGTCCTGAGGCACAACAGGTGCAAAATACAAAACAATACAGATGAACTGTCCCTACAAAGGCTGCTTTTTTCTGAAAGTGTGAGGAAAAGGATACTGAGTGAGAATCACAATTTTTACAAACATTTTGTTAATCGATACACATAAAGCAATGCTAAGGGATTATGCTACGGGATTACATGACATTACACGCAATTTAATGACAAAATTGTGCCACACCACACTGAAATGCAACATTTTCTTTTTCAAAAAGTGGCTTGTTTTCTTTTTCGAAAAATACATGCTGAAATTGTGCCACCGTAGTGGAGGGAGGCGGTCAGAAAAATAAGCCTCAACATTGGCCTGTCCTGTCGGCTAATTGATTAGATCTAGGCTGTTTTTTCTCAAAGTCATGTTTGCATATCCAGGTGGCATGAAATCCTCTCCATATAGAATAAATATTAATGTGTGATTAAAACCAAACACTAGCAAGTTATCTTTTACTAGAATGATATACGTACTATGTAAACCAGTCAAAGTCCCTCTTGTGCCAGGATCTGGACTTCCCAGGCAGTCTCCTGTCCCAGAATTAACCAGCTCTTGAGGCGAATGGGTGCAGCACCAATCTCTGTTTCTATAGCCCTTGGCCTCTTGCCTGTTATATAGCTGGGGCTACAGTGTGGGGCTACTCCTCTGGTAGCCATGAGAGTTTGACTCCCTACTCACATCTGTACTGCAGTGTGCCTTCCCAGATGGCAGTAAGTACCATTTTTATGATGGTCTTTGGTATGACCAGACCACGAGTAGAACTCACGATCTCTCAGTCACGAGACAGACATGCTAACCACTAAGCCAGCTTGTGGTCTGTGTTAACCAGTAGCCAGGTTCAAAAGCTAGTTTGTAGGCGAAGCAAGTTAGCTAAGTTTAGTTTAAGTATGGGGCGGCACAGTGGTATAGTGGTTAGCACTGTCGCCTCACAGCAAGAAGACTCTGGGTTTGAGCCCAGTGGCTGACGGGGGCCTTTCTGTGTGGAGTTTGCATGTTCTCCCTGTGTCTGCGTGAGTTTCCTCCAGGTGCGCCAGTTTCCCCCACAGTCCAAAGACATGCAGGTTAGGTTAATTGGTGGCCCTAAATTGACCATAGACGTGAGTGTGAATGGTTGTTTGTCTCTCTGTATCAGCTTTGTGACGATCTGGCAGCCTGTCTAGGGTGTACCCCGCCTCTCGTCAGCTGGGATAGGCTCCAGCTTGCCTGTGACCCTGTAGAACAGGATAAGTGGTTACGGACAATGGATGGATGGATGGATGGATGGATAGTTTAAGTATTTCATTATGTATACCAGTAACCAGTAACAAGTGGCCAGTAACTGTATCAACTAAACTGTATTAAAAATGTATTGGAAAATAAAAATGTGTTTTATTCAAATTAAATGTATGCATATGCTTAGTGAGCAGTTTATTTAGAATATTTACTGTATCAGAATGTAAAATACTTTCTCAGAGGAAGAACAATAACTATCAGTAGTGTTTAAATGCAATGTGTTTTTGGATACAAACAGACAACTGTGGACTGAGAGCTAATCTTAATCTGTCCTCTGAGAAACTAGAAATAAATAATTCTAAGTTTCATAAAACTGTCCTGGTATAATTGTGTATACCCAGCACAATGGACATAAACACACAGATACATAAATCTGGTGAAATATAGCCAATACACATGTAGCTATTGATCTTTAAAAGTTAAGAAGGCATAGGTGCAGATGAATGCTGTTCACAGACAAGCTGACAAAAGATCACGCCTCAGACTCTGCTCAAGGAAGATGGTCATTACTGGATGTTGAGGACCTACTGTAAATCTCATCCCTTTCTGGCCTTGGCTTTGAGGCATTTAACAGTCTAATAGTGCAGTAAGCTCTCAGCAATGTTCTTTAGTCCACATACCCTGGCTCAAGTAGGCTACTGGAGAATTAGTTGTGTGATGAATGACACTGCGTTTCCATTCAGCCTTCCTCATCTCATTTGGTGACTTTTCACACCGGACATTTCAGGGGATGATAATAAACGTATAATGGTTGAGGCCATCTGGAAAATGACAATCATTTCATCTCCATGAGAGAGCTGATATAAAATCTTTCCTCCCATAAATTCATGGCAGGTTCACATCAAAAATTAAATAATTTAAACAAGCACACGCTTTTCTCTCTCAGTAACTCCACCAAAAGGCGAGTTTAACAAGGATTTTTATCTGAATTGAAATTGCTGACCTCAACTCACTGTTTTGTCTTTCACCTCCTAATGAACGCCATTGTAAGCAAATGGATGGGAGCTGATCTCTGATCAGCACTTTTACTCTCCGACATTTGTGTGAGTCCAGAAATTAGACCTGGGGAAGATAAGAGATGGAGCACTGAGAGATAGGGGCCGCTCTGAATTTGAAACAGTCCCCTGACTGCGATAAATGAGAGCACTTTATCTGTCAGTTGAAGTGGATGGCTCTTTATTCATTAGACAGGTTTATCCAACAGAAGTTTGCATCGCCTCAACCACCCCTGCCATCAGTGTGCCCTTTTCTGATTTCTTTTTAAAGCATAGAAATGATAAAGGAAAATGGCGATTATATCTGTTGCTTCTGTCAGCAAAAAATGAACCGCCATCAGTGAAACCGATTAGGACACACTAAACAAAAACAAAATGTAACTCAAATTATACTTAAATGTATATTTATTTCACTAGCTGAAGGATACAGAGATATGAGCGGGACCTCTTTTCACACTTTTGAAATTTTAGTAATGAGAAATAGCTCAAAGCAGATAAAAGGTGAAGGAAATGTATTTAAGGGTAATTACAGCTCATTGTCAAAATGGTTAGTGGATAAAATAGCTAATTAGATAAAGAGCTGTCCCAGTAAACATTCTCATTTCAACAAGAATCACTGACTTGGCTCAGAATAGGCAATAACGATATTGATTTATACCTAGCCACACACTGGTGTTGTTTCTGGATGTGTTTCTGTTTGGCTTCCATGTGCAAGGTCATGCCTGCAATCTCCTCCGATTGCAAGCTGCAGTATTTCATTCACTGGCACATTAATACAGTTCTGAATCTTCCAACACCTCAAAAGACCATTAATATCAACAGCACAAACACACAGGGCGTCTCCCTACTCTGGCACAGCCCTTTAAAGCACTGTGGGTCTGTCCAGATAACCTTCCCTCTAGCAGCCAATACTGTCAAGGAGAATTGAGCTCATGTCAGCTGAAGGCAGTGGGAGAGAAAAGGAGATGGAGAGAGAGAGAGAAAAACACATAAATATATTGAGAGAAATGCATTGCCTAAACACTGTAAGAGCATTCATAAACTGGGCTACTGGGAACAAGTGTATATCATCTCTCCCTGTCTTTGCAGTGTTAGTCATCATGGTGCATCCCAGTGTGCAATGTTGTGGTACTCTCATTTATGTTTTGTTTAGTTTTGTTGCTCGAACTGTTCTTTCCCATGACTATTGCTACTGACCATATAAAATATGAATGGATTACACTTTTATATATCAGCTCTGTGGTGGAGTTTAGTCAATTCACACTCCATGCTCACCAAGACTTGTGTTGCCATGGAGAAGGCAGCACAAGTCTTGTGTGGCTACATTGGACTCTCCTGGGAGCAGTCACCTGTGGAGGAAGCAGGCGGGGTGTAGTGGAACAATGACTTTGGCACCTGGCTAGCCATTACAGGTTAGCCCTTCCCAGCATTCTCATGGCTAATATACAATCACTGGAAAATAAAATGGATGACCTTCTCTGCAGGCTTGTAACCCAATGTTACTTTAGATATTGTTCAGTGCTGTACTTCTGCAAAACATGGCTCAACCAGAAAACCCCTAACAAGACCATTACACCAGCAGACTACACAGCCTATAGATGCAACCCCAACCTGGAAGAATGCAACACAAAGGAGGGGTATGGCTGTCCTTGTCAATTAATCGTGGTGTACAGACATTAAGGCTCTATCCACATCTTCTTCAGCTAATGTGGAATACATGCCTCTTAAAATGAATGAAGAGAACATGAAGAGAACTCCACAACATGGCCAGTAAACATGAAAACACATACTGTGATGCTGCTACCATTGTATTTGAAGACTTTAGCCACTGCAACATGAAATCTGCTCTATCAAAATATGAATGTAATTTTCCCTACCAGAGAGAATAACACACCAGATCATTACTACAACAATAGAAAAGGCATATAATACAGTCCCCAAGACAAACTTTGGTAAATCTGACCACATACCCATCTTGCTACAGCCCTCATATACTAAGAGGCTAAAAGCCAGACCAGGCACTGTGAGAACTGTGCAAGAATGCTCAGATGGTGCACTGGCTAAATTACAGGTCTGCTTTGAGGCCACTGATATAGGCTTGCTTTGAGAGGCCACAGATGCCATCCATGAATATACAGAGGCTATATACCTCCATATGTGTGCCTCTCAGGACTATCAGGGTCTTTCCAAACCAGAGGTCTTGGTTAAACCAGGATGTCTATAATAAGATCAGGGAATACACCATTATCTTCAAATCATGAGGATGATCAACAGTACAAGTTGGTTCTTTATGCACTGTTGAAATCTAACAGAACTGCAAAAAGGACTCATACACAGAAACTAGAATGCTGTTACAGTGGAAACAACATCTGTAGTATGTGGCAAGGTATCCAGGCTGTCACAAACTTCAAAGGAAATAAGTATACATGCAGCAATTCAGACAGCACCCTTCCAGACAGACTCAACACTTTCTAACCCCAATCAGAACACCAATTTAAGATTACCATGTAACTCTGGTGAATGTGCCCTACAGTTGACATGCACACAGGTTCTCAGGTCTTTGCAGCAGGTCAACCCCTACGAGGCTCCAGGTCCTGATGGAGTGTCATCTATAGTTCTGAAATCCTATGCTGCTGAGCTACCAGCTGTGTATACAGACATCTGCAACACCTTGCTGGCCCAGGCTGTTGTCCCTTGCTACTTCAAATATTCAGTCACTGTAACAGTCCCCAGAAAGTCACAGACAAATTGCATGAACAATTTTCATCCAGTGGCACTCATATCAGTTGCCAGTAACTGTCGGGAAAGACCACCAACATCCCTGAGACCACTGACACCCATCAGTTTGCCTATCGCGTTAACAGATCAGTGGACAACACTGTGGCCCTTGTTCTCTAATTTGCCCTGGAACACCAAGACAACTCCAACACCTATGCATGCATGCTCTTTTTGGACTACAGCTGAGCCTTTAACAATGTCCAGCCAACTAATCTGAATGCCAAGCTGGCAGACTGTAGGCTTCTCACTCCCTCCTCCAACTGGATTTTCTGACAGACAGACCTCAGGAGGTGAATGTGGAAAATATGGTTTAAACAGAGCTGACCATCAGCACAGGAAACCCCACGGCTGCTGCTGCCTTGATTTCAATTGGCTATCATGGGTGACTGCTTGAGCAAATCAAAAAAGCCAACAAGTAACTTTTGTGAGGCTTGGTCTAGAGATTGTCTCTGCCAAATTTTGTGAAGATTGAACAAAACTTCTGACCTGTAACAACCTTTAAATATCAGTGGCTGAAACTGACATCAATAGATGTGTTGGACTCAGCTTGTACCTCAAATTTGAAAATCGGGCATACCATTCAAAAATTACATGCATAAATGCCCCTCCAAATTTGACCCTTTGGTGGTGCTGGAACACTCGAGGTGCAAACATGAAACTTGGTGAAATGAATCAGGGGACTGTCCGCAATCAATGTGCCAAATTACAAAACTTTTTGACCATATAGTTCTATGGGCTGCCATAAACACATTAACCAAAAAATTATGTTCTGGATGTCCCCAAAATTTTAGTAAGTATATGGTAATTCATCATTCATCTTTCGAAAATGGCTCATAATTTGCTTTAGAGCTACAGTACCCTGCACAATTATTGGCATCCCTTGTAATGAATAGTAAAAAGGATTAGAAACAATCCAACTTTTGATGAAGTAGCTTAATGTCGCACTGAAAAAATTCAGAAAAATCCAACCTTTAATTGAATTTTTTTCAGAGAAAAACAAAGCCCTTGTCAAGAAATAATTATTTTCAACAAAACCCCATGTTCCATTATGACTGGCACCCCTGGAAATGATAGTGAATGCAACTGAAGCATGTTTTCCATTTAAATTGTACATTTTATGAGTTGATTGGAGTGTGTAGGAACTTTCAGAGGCCAAATTCCCTAAGTCATCCATTAACATGGATAAGAGAATGCACAAACCAAATGAGGGAGAAGTGTGTTGACCTTCATAAGTCAGGGAATGGTTATTTTAAAAACTGCTAATTGCCTGAAAATGTCCATTTCTACTGTTAGGGCATCAATCCAACCATTATCTGTTGCTGCTTATCCTGTTCTACAGGGTCGCAGGCAAGCTGGAGCCTATCCCAGCTGACTATGGGCGAGAAGCGGGGTACACCCTGGACAAGTCGCCAGGTTATCACAGGACTGACACATAGAGACAAACAACCATTCACATTCACACCTACCGTCAATTTAGAGCCACCAATTAACTTAAACTGCATGTCTTTGGACTGTGGGGGAAACCGGAGCACCCGGAGGAAACCTGCACAGACACAGGGAGAACACGCAAAAAGACCCCCGTTGGCCTCAAACCCAGAACCTTCTTGCTGTGAGACAATAGTGCTAACCACTACACCACCGTGCTGCCCCAGTCTGACTAGAACAATGATTTTTTTTTCTTACGTGACCAAGTTGTATTACTTGCTTAACTGGATTATATCATATAAATAACCCAATCACGTGAGTCAATGTTTGCAGAGAAAATTAGCTAGATAACATCATGAGCTAAAAAGTTTAGTCAATGATATTATTTAGAGGGCTGGGGAGCTATCAGCTAGTAATCGACTAATACAAATGTGAAAAACAACACTAGGGAGTGAACTAGATGTAAGACAAAACACAAGAAAGGCAATAATGCAATAAAGGCAATAAATGCAAATCAGTGTTGTAGTCAAGTCACTAAACCTTGAGTCCAAGTCCAGTGTTCAAGTCCAAGTCATTAAAAAAAAAATTCGAGTTGAGTCTGAATCGAGTCCACTATTGATCCAAGCCGAATCCAACACTCCAATTGCACCATTTGATGGTGGCTGTTTTAGCACCATTAACATTAGTTTGTTCCTGAACATGCCGTATGAACAGGTGAATGTGCTTCTCTTTGTCAGGGAGTGTGAAGTATTCTGTCAGAGATGGTTGGGAGACGGATGTAAGTCCAGAAGGTGTGTTCATTAATACAAGTGAAGATGGTAAACAATTCAGAACAGCAGGCAAAATCATAAAACAGTGAAACAGGCAATAGGTCGAGCGAGACACAAACGGGCTATCGTAGATTCAGCAGAATCAAAGACGAGAAACAGGAAATCAGGGATCAAGAAACCAAACAAGGAAATAAGGCTCGGTAATGTGTCAGCAACGCAACTCATACTTTACAAAGTGTGTTTTCACAGTTTTTATACAGGCACGCTGTTTGTGCCTTAATCCTGTGCAGGTGCGAGTCATTTACGGTACGCATGCGCTGTCCGGAGCGTCCGAGAGTCTATCTGATGCACGTGCCAAGGCGTGCAGGTGTGACACTCCAACACGAAATTAGTACAAAATCAATGTCGATATAAATATCTTCTGCCAAATTATTATGGCATGTTGCCAAAAAAATAAAGAAAAAATCCGAGACCTCGTCTCCATTTTCCGAGTCCTAATGCAGTTAATGCATGAGTCCAAGTCCGAGTCGTCAGTGCTCAAGTCCAAGTCAAGTCACAAGTCCTTAAAATTAGGGCACAAGTCAGACTCGAGTCTGAATCATGGACTCGAGTACTACAAGCCTGATGCAAATACAGTAATATAGCAAGAGTATTTTGCCAAAAGGGGGGGAGCTCACGCAACACCCAAACTTTAACCAAAGCACCACTCTTATCGGTCCTAGCAAGTTAACTTGCTAATTTACTAGCCTAGCCTAACTTGCTATACACTGTGTGTGTGTGAGAGAGAAATTAATTTCCTTAACCTTAATTTCATAACTGAGGTTCAATAAGTAAACAGCATGACCTAATGTTTGCAGATAATATTGGATCGCTAATTTAACCAGCAAGCTAATTTAGTTAATAATCTTTGACTCATCCTTGATTGTTGGCTATGACATACACAATCTAACATCAGTGACCCCCTGTACCTTCTAACTTCTTTCTTTTTTGGAGGTACCACCATACTTGCCAACTGTACCAATTCACGTGGTAGTGCAGCGCTTTTGACAAGTGAATAGCACTTACTGATTTTAGTTCTAAAAACTAATACATTACAAAATAATCAGTGAACACTATTGGATTTGCTCTTCTGACCTCGCTTCAGCTTTTTTTGGCACAGGGGGATACAAGAATATGGTGTCAAATAGTGATATTTAGTGAAGCCAAGAGCCAATGGAATGGCACGATAATGATGTTGAACCTAAATTGTATCACTGTACTGCACCATTCTACTGGTTCTCATTATAGTTCTAGCCAATCAGCAATGAGGTCACATGTTTCAACAAATCGTGCTAGTATTTGTAAAAACCAAACATGCTGTGGTGATCGCAAACAGTGAAATCTCTAAAAGAAAAAAAAAGATTCGCTATGTCAACAAGTCACAAGGCAACTTGGTTATCGGATCATCCAGTATCAAAGCATCAAGGCAAGGTGAGAAGGATGCATTTTGTGAAGTACATCTATCCAATTTCTCGATCAATTTTCTTCAAATGCAGCACTCTGAATGCAGGAGAATGCACCATTTTACACTCTTTTTTTTTTCTCCGTGAGCAGACCCCCTTAGAAGGATGCGACTGCATCTGCAATCTGATCTACCACTTCATTTCTTGGGGGTTAGCAAGTATGACCTACACACAAAACCTTGGCAAAACAGGTAAATTTGGTGTTGATGGTATGCAGCACACCGCAACATTTCCTTATATTTGAATATTTTGAGAATATGTTTACAGGATGTCCATGTAGACCATAATTCATCAGGTGATTTATACGGATTTATATTTGTAGGCAGCTGTTCATAATTACAGCGTCTATCTATATTGAAATATCTTTCTCAATGCACCACCTTTTCTCCATGGAAAGATATCATGGTGGAGTGCACAATCTTTTTTTTTTTTCCCTTCAAAGAAGGACGAGTAAATAATACTCTTAAATGCAGAGGTGGACAAAGTACCCATCTTCATTACTTAAGTCAAAGTACAGATCCCACTGGTCAAATGTTACTCCAAAACAAGTGAAAGTTGTTCAGTCAAATTTTTTGCTTAAGTCAAAGTACTGAAGTACTTGCTTTTAAAAATACTTAAGTATTAAAAGTACATTTTCTGTCAACGCATCGTT
>JAOANJ010000018.1:24286405-24296969 GCA_026413345.1 Ariopsis seemanni
AGAGTCACCAGTTAACCTAACCTGCATGTCTTTGGACTGTGGGGGAAACCGGAGCACCCGGAGGAAACCCATGGGGACATGGGGAGAACATGCAAACTCCGCACAGAAAGGCCCTCACCGGCCACGGAGCTCGAACCCGGACCTTCTTGCTATGAGGCGACAGCACTAACCACTACACCACCGTGCCGCCCAGATAAACGCATCAATTTCCAAAATAAATATCAGGTATGCATGTATCCTCCAAAGGCTAAGTGGTATGGCTGAAAAGGAAACTTCATTGTCACTGATCATCATCATCATCATCATCATCATCATTTATTGTCTCTATGTGGCCATGAGCCTCTGCAGTTGCGTTCTGAGGAACCACCATCTTGAGCCTCTTCACTTTTGCTCCAGCTGAACGTAGTGTGTCCATGATGGCCGTGTGGATGACTTTATCTAAATTGGCCCTCTCTGTCAGGAAGGCCAATTTGACTGCTTCTGAAAAGTAATGTCCATGATTAATATTGCCATCTTATAAATCTTTAATACTTATATAAAAAGTCATCAAATCATATTCCAGGAATATGAAAAATAAGGTCTGATAACATTAAACATTGATGGATGATACTTTTTTTTTTACACTCACCTGTATTATCAAAATTAAATTACCAAGTCTTCATTAGGTAATGGATTTACCCAAAAAACGAAAAATTTAACAGGCTGATGCAGCCTTACGTTTTCCCATCTCAAATTCTAGGACTATTCTAATATCTGTATTGCCTCATTGTTAAGTATATAAAGTCCTTGAAATACGACCGAGAATAAAACACGTGACACGTACATGCCATCGCCATTTTGTTTTCGAGTCGGACAAGCTAGCAAGCTCCTCTCTGATTGGATGCATTTCTGGAATCAATAATGCCTTAAACGGGTGCAGAACAAAATCTACAACACATTGACTTTTGTATGAATCTGGTTTTCCTTAGACTTGCATGAAATTGAATTTGATTATAGTAACTAAATAAAATAAATATGAACCTATGCCTCCGTTCTCTGGTCTCTCGTGATATTACGCCGTAAGGTGGCAGCACTGCCAGTAAATTCGGCTCACAAGCCCAGCTGTTTCTGTCCCATAGCCATATGACATATGCCATAATGAAAATAAAGTAATAGGTATTAGGGTGTTCTGGAAAAAGAAAAAAGCTTGTCCAGACTTGTTGCACATTAAATCGACTATCTCGTCTGTTAGTCCTTGGTCATCACTGATTTCAGCCACCTAGTGTCATATTTGCAAATGCTTCAAAGCAGAGCCTAAGGCATAACCCCAACATAACTCAAAGTGATATTAATTTTTAAAACTCATTAATTAATTCAAACTGATATTAACACCTGACCTATTCCTCTAAGGGCCTAAGGACAATAATTTCACTTTAATCTGCTTTACAGTAATTGAAATTGATGTAAATGGGCCTACTTGCCTCAAGACGTGTAGGCCCTAGGCCTATCAATGGTTTTCAGCTTAGGCTTGGCACTATGTGGCAATCCGTCCAACTGCAAGAACACTTTTCCGCCCTTCTAGAACACTGCTGCACTCAGCAACCACACTTTTCCACTCTACAAGAACACTGCTGCACTATGCAAGCACACTTTTCTGCTCTACAAGAACACTGCTGCACTATGCAAGCACACTTTTCTGCTCTACAAGAACACCGCAAGTTCGAGGATGAGGCTGGGTGTAATCGGCCGTATCGTTAATCCCCCGCGGTTAACCCCTCCCTCCTGGGGGTGGGTGGCATGGCTCAATGAATGACTCAACATGCCCGCCGACATGTCATGCAGACATTTATGGCATGAACAACTTTAAATAAGGAGGCGGTGCTTAAGTATTGTGAACACCCTGAGACACAATATAGTGAGTTGCTTCAGTCGGGTGAATATTTGTCAAGCATATTTCCGTGACATGAGGGCACCAGTTTTAAGGAAATACCCCTGCAAGTTACCTTTACCAAAAATAGTTGTAAAAGTGCTATGCAAATGTAGAACAATAGCGCATCCAGGAACCAGTTAGTACCCGGCATAAGAACTTCCTGAGCACTTTCTGGATGCAGTTTTATGCCTACTGTGGATATTTATAAAGGAGCAACACGTATAGAATCTGATAAAACTCCCTGTTATATTTGTAGAGGCATGCATACACGTAAATTAGTATTTTGTAGGTCTATAGGCTACATTTAGAAAAGTACTGTAAATGTTGGAGGTCAATACCATGGGCATAGCGCTAAGATAGTGCTTTTATAAATCGCTATGAGAGCACTTTAGTTTCATGTAAATTTTGCACTGAAAATCAATAATTGTATATTCGAGGTCAAAAATATTTTGGAGGATAATATCAAAAGAATTAATGCACAATTGGTCTTTAAATTGCACATGTAATAAAATAGTAAAAAAACAGTCCAATATAGTGCTACACAAGTGCTATATCGGAAGCAGTTTCATAGCAGATTTAAATACAGTGATATAAGCGCTTTCATAATTCAGAAATATAACAGTTAAATAGGATTCTAATATAGTATGTATGAATAATTGCAAAAAATAGGAATAATAAAAAAACAAGTTGACGGCTTGAAACTCATACAAAGAATGCTAAATAATCAGGAAATGTGTCGTTTACTACATTATTTATGAGATGTGTGATTGAGTGTCAGTCCAGTGCTACTCGCATAACACTTGTATAGCACTCAGTGACCGCTGTGTGACTGCCAAAGAAGCGCTCAGGCATGCTGTTCTGTGATGGTCAGGAGCAGTTATATCGTGGTTGGCCATGTAACCTGTGCACATGGGGCAAAGGCACAAGCCAAAGCTGAACAACAGTCATCTCCGTCATACCTTTATAGCTGATGTAACCACATGGGCTCAGGATTATTTTGGCAAACCATTGTCAAGCGGAACAATATGGAGCTACATCCACAAATGCCAGTTAAAACTTTACTGTGCAAAAAGGAAACCTTATGTTAACTGTGACCAGAAGTGCCTTCGACTTCTCTGGGCTCAGAGGCATCTGGGATGCACCACCACACAGTGGAAATGTGCACTGAGGTCAGACGAATCAGTATTCCAGGTCTTCTTTGGAAGAAATGAACGCCGTATGCTCCAGACCAAAGACAAAATGGACCATCCAGACTGTTACCAGCAACAAGTCCAAAAGCCAGGGTCTGTCATGGTAAGGGTGTTGTGTAAATGCCCTTGGCAAAGGCAACTTACACTTCTGTGATGGCAGCATTAATGCAGAAAAGTACATTGAGATTTTGGAAGAACATATGTCGCCTTCAAGATGACATCTTTTCCAGGGATATTTCAACGAGACAATGCAAAACCACATTCTGCACAAATTACAAAGGCATGACTGTGGAAGAAGAGGGTGCCTGTCCCCTCTGTCCCCAGTAGAGAATGTGTGGTGAATTTTGAAACATAATAAATGACAACAGGCAGCACAGTGGTGTAGTGGTTAGCACTGTCGTCTCACAGCAAGAAGATTCTGGGTTTGAGCCCAGTGGCTGACAGGGGCCTTTCTGTGCGGAGTTTGCATGTTCTCCCCATGTCTGCGTGAGTTTCCTCTGGGTGCTCTGGTTTCCCCCACCATCCAAAGACATGCAGGTTAGGCTAATTAGTGGCTCTAAATTGACCATAGGTGTAAATGTCAGTGTGAATTGTTGTTTGTCTGTATGTGTCAGCCCTGCGATGATCTGGCAACTTGTCCAGGGTGTACCCCACCTCTTGTCCATAGTCAGCTGGGATAGGCTCCAGCTTGCCTGCGACCCTGCACAGGATAAACGGTTATGGATAATGAATGGAATATATGACAACGACGACTTAGTACTGTTGCAGACCTGAAGACCTGTTTTCATTCTTCTTGAAAACAGATCAAGTGTGCAACAGTACAGAGCCATTGTTGTCATATACTACATTCAAAATGCTTCATCACATGGTGTCTTCAGTCCCCAAACATCTTTTAGGTGTTGTGTGAAGGGACGGCAACATTATAAAGTGTTAAATGTTTTACCATCCCAACTTTTTTGAAATGTGTTGCAAGAATCAAAACTGAAATAAGTGTTTAATTTGAAAACAAACAAACAAAAAAATCCTGAGGTAAAACATTGAATAATGTGCTGTTGTATTGTTTTTGGTATGATACAGGTCAAAGATTACTTAAAAGTCAAACTTACAATTTTTTTTTTCTGTTTTAATTTCAATTTCAACATCCTGTTCCAGGATAAAGCAGCTACAGATAATGAGATGAGATGAGACATCCTGTTCCAAGTTTTCCTGATTTGTGGTTGTACATTGAACTCATTGTCAAGCAGTGACAGATAATCTGTAGTATTCAAACAATGCTGGATTGGTACTAAGACGGCTCACTGTGTGACATAAATAAATAAATAAATAAATAAATAATCAATCTACACTTTGACACCTCCACCAGCAACCTGAACTGCTGACACAACACAGGTTGGGTCCATGGGTTTCTGCTGTTGATGCCAAAGTCTGCCCTTACAATATGCACATTACAAGAGAAATTAAGATTCACAAGACCAGGAAATGTCTTTTTTAGTTTTGGTGAACTTTTTCTCATTGTATTTTCAGATTCTTGTCTTTGGCTAACAGAAATACAATCTGATGTGGCTTTCCACTGTTGTAGCTCATCCATCTCAAATATTGGTGTGTTGTGTATTCTGAGATGCTTTTCTGCTCACCAAGGTTGCAAAGAGTGGTTAGTTGTGTTAACTTTCTTGTGAGTTCAAAACAGTCCAGCATTTGATTGCTTTCATCAATAAGGCAATTCCACCCACAAAACTGCTGTTTATTGGAACAGGGCTTTTTTTTTTTTTTTTTTTTTTAATATAAACACTTTTCTGTAAACTCTAGAGACTGTTTTGCATGAAAATCTGAAGGGATCACCAGTTTCTGGTCTGAAACATCCTGTCTAGAACTAACAACCATGCCCCTCCCAAAGTGATTGAGATTAAATTTTTTTCCCCATTCTGATGTTTGATGTGAACATGAACTAAAGCTTGTGAATTGTATCTACATGCTTTCACATGATTAGCTAATTGGATAATTGCATAAATAAGCAGATGTCAGAATAAAGTGGTTGATGTGTATATGGCATCAATCTTCAATCATCAGTTTTTTCAGATCTCTGTTTTTCTTTGTTTCTATGCTAAAGGTAAAGTGAAGTATCAACCTCAATATCCACTTGTTGACCCAAATTAGATATTCTCTGTGTACTTTAATTCCAACCTGCATTTTAAATGCTCATCCATATGGATGTGATGCTTTCCCTTCCTTGCACTTTAAATGCTGCTCAGTATTACTATGTGGCTCTGACACTTCTTTCACCCAGATCTGTATAGTAATAAAACAGTTTAACTTCAAATTGTAGTTCATTATTCCAGACTGACCCTGTAGTGAAATCTGTAATAAAGCTGCCTGAAGAATTGATTTCTATTTTATATTGCCAGTGAGAAGGAAAATTATGCTTATAATAAGATTCCTATCAGAATGATCCTTCTATGTTCTGTTGGAGTGTATTACAGCACCCAGGTCATTAAGTAATGCAAAGTACTCTTCGTGTTATTGCTCAGTCTCCTCATAAGTCCATGCATGAGTATGTTTGTGTGTCACAACATTCAGTTGTCTCACCGTGCTACTGTGAGTCAGGCCCATCTGGGCTTTGTGTGGTCTCAGAGGTGACTGTATTGCCTGTAACCATTGACAATGTCAAACTAACCTTGATTGAATAATGCTTTTTCCATGTGGGTGTCTTGGCCATATGGAGTTCTGTGCTCACCTTTCAGCTCCATAATTGGCTTTAGTTGGTGCTTTCTTGCCTCTCTAAAACCTTTAACATGAAAACACTTTGATTTGTGACTTCAGAGGATTAAACGTGTTGGAGGAGGAGATTATTATTTTTATATATTTTTTCTCCCTGTAGCCTAGCCACAATGTGATCAAGCCTGCTACGCATGAAACCCCTGCTGTTTTACTCCATCTGGTTCACGCAAACCCAGGAGATACATATTACAAATACACACTATGCACTGGATTCTTCATACCACACTGAAAGACATCACCAGGTTTTTTTTTTTTCATTTATTGTGCTTAATGGCCCTATTAAAAAAGTGAAACATTTTACCCTAGTGCATCATGACAGAGATGGGAAATGGATCCTACAGAATGGATTTCAGTATTTATTGATTTGAATTACTGAGTCACTTCCTGATAAAACAATCACTGTTTGGCATTGAGCATCACAATCTAATCAGATAGTGTACAGGAAGACAAGGCTGAGAAGATTAACCTGATTACTTTTGTATTTGTAGGACTCACAGAGTTTGTAATATTGGGACATGTTATGACTTTGTGTTTGGCCTCCAAGGAAGCTTGTGGTTTAAAAATCTTGTGTTGTGCCAGGTTTATAATGGAGGTACATGTTCAGTTTATTTCCCTGTCATGTAGCTCACACCAGGAGCCGTTCTGTCACATTGCTTGTTCCAAAGCAGCTGCTGGGCTAAACCCATGTGGATCCTGTGTACTACATTTCCTATTTAACACAAACATATACTGTATATATATATATGTGTGTGTGTGTGTATGTATGTATATATATGTATATGTATGTATGTGTATATATGTGTGTGTATGTATGTATGTGTATATATGTGTCAAGGTGGAGTATAGAGGTAGTACCTTTCCTGAGTTTTCTCAGACTGGTCCTCATGCACCCCAGGGTTATGTGACATGCAATACATGGCCACTCAAGAGCTTCCCAGTCAGCCTCTCTATAGTCAATGCCTGTTGTGCGTGGTGAAGAGCCACATCCTCCCCGAGGTGACACTGGAAACGTAGGTTGGACCTGCGGCTAAACACAATGGAGCTAAGGGAGTAAACCCCAACAGAAAATCCTGCTAATGCTCCATGGTTAGCAGTAGTTCCTGTGGCAATCATCAGGGTTTGATGGGGACAGCACAGTGAATGATGTGGCTACGCAGAGGATCAATTGTTTGTCAACAATGGGTAGGCACAACCGCTCCAGTTAGGTGAGCACATGGATGAGATGGTGTCTCAGTAAAAATACCTGCAGTTGAGGTTATCACCAGTCATCTTGCTCTTGCGTGTCATTGGATCCTGACAATCGAAACTTAGAGAGTGGCATTGCTGTCATACAGAGTTATGTTACTATAAAAAAAAAGTCTGTACAGATATTCCTTCACCAACCAACATCATCTTATCTGTGTTCTAAGCCCGACAGCGATAGAGGTGTGGCGACGCATGCAGACTTAACAAGTTGGGAGCACGTAGTCACAATTCTGTATGGAGGCAGCATTAGACTTATCTTAACGACATTTTTATCACCACTAAGGCAGGTGTAAACTCGGTGGAGTCTTTTGTGACTGAGCAGCCTATTTAGGAGAGCACTGCTCACCCAATTTAACTTGGGAGGGGACTAGAAAAGGTGTCCCAAACAAAGCTAAAGCTGGTCAGTTTCCTGTGGCTGATGGCTGTTCACTCAAACAGGAACAGACAAAACAGAAAATATCTCACTAAGAAAACATGGCTTCAGGTATGTTGTTGGAATGTAAGGACACTCATGGACAGTGAAAGCTCAAATCATTTAGAATGTAGAACAGCTATTGTTGCCAACCAATTAGCCAAATACAACATTGATATTGCTGCTTTGTCTGAGACCCGTCTCTCAGATGAAGATCAACTCACTGAGGTTGAGTCAGGCTACGCTCTGTTTTGGTCAGGATGGCCCAAAAGGGACATTAGTGAGGCTGGTGTTGGGTTTGCTGTGAAAACCTCTCGTCAATAAGATCGAACAGCCATCTGCCATCAATGAACGTATCATGAGGCTTCATCTGCCCCTTCCTGCAAACAGATATGTCAATCCTGTTTATGCTCCAACCCTTGTTTCCTCTGAAGATGTCATCATGTCATTCTGTCAAACCTTGCGATCAGTCATAGTGTCGATTCTAAAGGAGGAGAATCTTGTGATCCTTGGGGACTTTAATGCACATGTTGGTAGTGATCACAGCACATGGAAACCTTTAGACCCTTACGGTATAGGAAACAGCAACAGCAATAGTCTCTTGTTTCTCCAGTTATGCTCTGAGTTCAATCTTGCCATAACAAACACTTTTTTCTATCAGAAAAAGGAGCATAAAGCAACCTGGTTCCATCCTCGATCTAAACATGGTCACATGATTGATTTCGTCATCACTCGTCATGGAGAACTGAGAAAATTTTGCAAGGTACGTGTGATGAGAGACACTGATTGTGACACTGATCACATGATGGTCAGAGCTAAGCTTCAAATCTCCATCCGTAGAAGGATCCATCCATTTGGGATCAAGGTTCCTAAAAGGATTGATGTTTCCAAACTTAAGAATCCAGAGAGGCCTTATCATCTGCTCTTGATTCTCTTGACTTAGTCAATTGCGACTGGAATGCCTTTAAAGACCACGTGTACAAGCAATCTGTAGAGGTGCTTGGTCTTCGGAAGGTGAAGCATAGGGACTGGTTCTATGATAATTCTGATGTTATCAACCAACTCTTGGATAAGAAGCGTCATTCTTACCAGAAGATGGTCACCTGTAATTCAAATTCCAAGGTCAGACTCATTTGTGAGTTTGCGAAGGTTTGCAGCCATGTCCAGCAAAGAATCCATCAGATCAAGAATCAGTGATGGCGTGACCTCTCTGGCCAGATCCAGCCTGCTTACAACAATTGTGACACCAAAATGCTCTGCAGCTTACTTTGTCAGGCCTTTGGTCCCAAGTCGCTCTCCTGTGTCCCCCTATTGTCTAAGGACAAATCTGAAATCTTCAAGATGCCAGAAGGCATTATGAAGCATTGGAAAGAGGACTTTTCAGACTTGTTCTTCAATCCATCTATAGTCAACAATGAGGCAATTGAAAGTATTCCACAAAGGGAATATTGTTACTCCCTCAATGATGAGCGATCTGAGAATGAGGTCAAGGCCTGCATAAAAGAGCTGAGTACAGGGAAAAAACCCTGGGCTTGATGGTATTCCAGTAGAGATTCTTATATATGGTGGTGAGAACCTCCATCTTGCAGTACATTCTTTAATTCTGCATGTATGGAATGGTTCTCCTGTACCCCAGGATTGGGTCGATGCCATCCTCATCTCTTTATACAAAGGCAAAGGGAAGAAATCCAAATGCAGTAGCTATAGAGGAATCTCCCTCTTGGAAGCTGTAGGCAAAGTTTTTGCCAGACTCTTGCTGAACCGTCTCAATGAGTTCATTTGTACCAGCATGATACCTGAAGCTCAAAGTGGTTTCTTGCCTGGTCGAGGGACAGTTGACATGATATTCTCTACCAGACAACTCCAGGAAAAGTGCATTGAACAGCTTATGCCATTGTATCAGGTCTTTGTTGACCTCACAAAGGCATTTGATACTGTAAATCGCAATGCACTCTGGAAAGTACTTGGCAAATATGGATGTCCAGCTGAATTCGTTGACAAATTCAAGCAGCTTTATCGCTCAATGAAGGCTAGAGTTAACTCTGACAGCCAGCTCTTAGAAGAGATATCTGCTGATAATGGCGTAAAACAGGGTGACATTCCAGCTCCCACACTGTTTTCTATCTACCTTTCTGCAATGCTCTGGTTCACATTTCACGACTGTGACACTGGTGTCATGATACGCTTTCACATATCTGGGAAGGTATTTAACCTTTGTAGGTTCAATGCAAAGACACTAGTATTGGAGCTAATTGTTAGAGAGCTTTTGTATGCTGATGATGCTGACCTTGTTGCCCATTCTGTTGAGGATATGAAGGAAATCATGAATCACTTCGCCAACGCCTGTACCAGTTTCGGACTGACAATCAGCCTGGATAAGACAAAAGTCATGTTCACGCCTATCCCAGGTGAGGTTTACACTGAACCAGATATCTTCGTTTACAGCTCTAGACTAGAGGTTGTAAAGTCTTTTGTATATTTGGGTCGCACTCTTTCGTACGATGGCTCCTTGGACAAGGAAGTGAAAGCTCACATTGCTAAAGCTTCTTATGCCTTTGGAACCTTGGAGGATAGAGTCTGGTCTGATCGTGACATCACTATTGGTGCCAAAGTATCTGTCCACAGTACCTATATACACTCTCCACCCTTCTGTATGCATCCAAAACATGGTGCCCATACCAACACCACCTTAATGCTTTAGAGAGGTTCCACCAGCAGTGCTTGAGGCGTATCCTAGGTATCAAGTGGCAGAGTTTCACCCCTGATACAGAGGTGCTGCAGATGGCCAAAATTGAAAGTGTCACTATTAGGATCATGAAAAACTAGATGCGTTGGACGGGACATGTTGTCCGCATGAAAGATTCTAGGCTTCTAAAACGCATATTCTATGGCGAACTGTCCTCTGGCACACACCCTAGGCATAAGCCGAAGAAACGTTTCAAAGATAACATTCAAGCGAGCCTAGAGAAAACGACCATGAATAAGACAACCTGGGAAGAGGATGCTTCTGCAAGTCGAGAGGACTGGAGGCGC
>JAOANJ010000018.1:26579055-26595323 GCA_026413345.1 Ariopsis seemanni
AGGCCATATTTATGCAGAAATATAGAATATTCTAAAGGGTTCACAAACTTTCAAGCACCACTGTATAGTTTGTTGTTGTGAATATGCTTGATAACCTTTGACAAACAGAAGTTCTGGTACTGAAACATCTCATTTAACACGTCTAGGAGGATGTTCAAGAAGTTCATGTACTAGCAATTCGTAGCCAGCAGAGAGCACCAGAGAATAAACTGTGGTGCTTGATGGAGCACACACCCCCTCAGAGATGAACAGATCCTGTGTTTGACGTAACTAATTCAGTGCTGACATTTTAAACAACTTAATGCTCTTTCACTGACTGAAAATGGAGCAGTGATAATTTACAACCAGATTGGTTTACAGATTGGGTGTAGACAGGGTCTGGTAGAAGATCAAGATGCAAGAGAATTGTATAAGAGCCTAAAGCCTGAACTGTAAACAGTGTTTCAGTCTTCATCTTTGACTGCCCGAACAGTATGTCTTACACATTTGAAGAACATTTTCAGAACATCCATGTAACATGAACTTTTTCAGTCCTCATTACAGTTCAATCTAACAGAGCCTGTGGTGGAGGTGTGGCTGTTGCCAGCATACATTCTAAAACAAGCCCGTGAAAGTGTGAAAGAAAAGGAAAGTAAGGGGAGAAGAAAAGTCCTGTCAGAGTTCATTATGTGTCCAGGGAACAATGCTGAAAGCGGCAACGCAAGCTGCACTGCGCCGAGCTGCCATTAATCATGGCTGACAAGGAACCAGGGTTAAAGGTGGGAGAGTTGCCAGTGCCTCTGATAGTGATTATAGAGAAGGAGAACGAGAGAGAGAATAAAAACTCTCCTAGCAGCCCAGAACACTTTCATATAACATATGGACTGACGTTTCAATAATAAAACCATATCCTAACCTTAGGATTTAACATAAATTCACACAAACCCAACTGAAATGTGACACTTTTGCTGAAAGGTTTTTTTTTAGCTTCACTAACTGAGACATGAAGTGTGAATAACAAAAGTGGCACTCATAACCTAGGTTGTACGACACCAAAAAATGAAAGAAAAGCAAAAATAAACCCCAGACTGCCATTTGCCAAGCACTGCAAATTCAGTCATAATGTATGAGTAGCAGAATCCATTCTGATGTATCACCCCAGAGTGTAATCCTGCTTTGCTCCTTTCAGAGTCACAAAGTGACTGCATTGCTGAAAAATTCAGCTTATACTTTCTGACCAGCTACCAGCTGCCAAAACAGCCCGAGCTGGTAGAGCATCTATGGAAACTGACAAGTTATTTTCCATCTTTTGTTTTCATTGAATAGATTAATCAGTCTGAGATTGTCTGATTGCATTACTATTTTCCTCAAAACAACTTGTCCATCGATGTTCAGAGCTTCAAATTTGGAGCATCTCTTATTATCTTTCTTCAGCGAATCGGATACTTTGCGATGCAGAGCTGCTCCTTGCTTCAACATTCAGTGGCGTCGCCTCCTCTGAGGATAGCAGAGAGCAGACAGAGGGAGAAAGAGAGAGAGAACATAATGGACCCGTGACTGGAGGAGATTGAGGCTCTGTTAAGTGCTCGGCTTGAAAGCATGTCTGGCCTCATTAGCTGTCAGTTGTAACAATACTGAACTGGCAGTGAAGACAGGTTGGAGTCTCGTGGCCATAAATCACAGGCCGACAGCCCTCTGACAGGCTGGGAACTAGCGCACATGCAGGCGCCTTTTCTCGTTCCTCTCGTTCAGCACATCTGAAGCTAGAGCAAACACACACACACACACATATTGCATACACAGGCCTAGCTAAAACAAGTCATCAAAGAGCTAGCAGTTTCCTTTTTTTTTTTTTTTTTTTAGATTAGGATAGATTTCAAGTTATTTTGGAACAAGGAATGAAAATCTGAGTTTATTGACTGAACATCTGAAAGGCTTATATTCTGTTAAATATTGTTTAAATGCCTATTTGGTTGATTATCTTAAATGACTGTGAGGCCATAAATACTTGCTCTGTGTATGTATGCGTTTTGCCAGGAGTACTAAGGGCTTTCATGTCATGTCAATCTGCCTGTGTGCATTAGGTTGATGGGTAGTAGTGCAGTGGGGCTGCTGAGGTGGGTGCATGTAGGTGGGTGTATTTGGGGAGGTTAAGGGGGGAAAGAGCAAGGCCTCCGGGTCATTAATCACAGCCTCTGACATGTCGAAGCAGGGGCCTTAGCCCCCCTGTGCATACAGCTGGGCCACACTGCTGGCACGGGAGGTGCATATCCCACAAACTTCTGTTGCTCCTGCTTTCCTTGTTTTGCTCATTCTTTTGATGACCATTCACTCTTTCATTCAGTCATCCATCCATCTGCATCAGCTGTCTGTTTAATCTCTGACATCATCCATCCAGTCAGCCATCCATCCGCTGAGTGATCAGCTCAAATCACATTTATTCTGCTTTTGGACCTTCCTCAACCAAAAACTTTACACACACACACACACGCACAGAGAGAGAGAGAGAGAGAGAGAGAGAGAGAGGATTCCAAATTTCTGGGAAATTTCTGAGAAACTAAGCACAGCCGTTCTCTTTCTCCTTCCATTTATCTTCCTTAATTTCTTCGCTTGTCTTCTATATGTAACTTATTCCAGATGAGGCCTGCCTGGTTCTTGCTTGATTTCCAGATTTACAGGCCCTGGGGATTGGTTTTAAACTGGAAGCTGTAGAAAGTTCTTTGTTTTTTGAGCAAGTCCTCATGAGCAGGACTGAGAAATAAGAAATAGGCTGCGAGTCCTGGGAGGATTTCAAAAGCCTATTTCAGACCAGTAGGTCCTCAGTTGTCACGTGAAATATGACTGCTTCTCTTCTCCAAAGAATAAATCTCCCTGTTTGGTGTCCTTAGATAGCTTGGAGGTTTTGGTTTCCTGTTTCCCCTCAGTAAGTAGTTGTTTTTTTTCCCCCATCCAAAATGGTATTCAACCTTCATGAGTACATTAATCTCTGACAGGAACGACTTTACATTTGACAAACAACATTGTGGTTGTTTGATGAAGTCCTACCACTTTAACTTAACAGCTGTAATTATTCTTGTGGATCTTGCGGAGCATGTTAATAGATCAAGTGGAGTCAGGAGGGCAGGAACGAATGCAGAGGTTTTTAAATAAAAGTCTCTGAAGACAAATTGTAACATGAAAATTGAGTGTAATTCCTATTTATTTTTCTTCTCCTCTTTTTCTCTTGCAGCAAGCTCCTCGACTGCAAGCTTTTCCACAGGCTGATTGAATCAGACACCTTCATTTGTGCAGAGTATGAGGTCAAAAGACTAGAGCAACCTGAGAGAGAAGAAAATGATGGCGATGCAAGATTTTTTTTTTTTTTCATGTGGGTTCAAGTGCTAATATTGGTATATTTGTAGGGTTAATTCATGTCTATTAGAAAAAAACCAACAAAAAAACAAAGATGAAGCACATTCCTTTGTGAATGACTGAAGTGATGAAATGTGACAGCACATACAGATGTTAAAAGAAAAGATGAATATCTGATAAATTGTGCAAGCATGTATGGACATTAACCAAATTACTTAATACTGAAACTGATTTATTGTGTCACATGAACTGACAGAGCAATTTTGTATTTTCTTGTTTAATGAGTTGCAATTTCACCAAGGGCAAAAGTAAACACAGTGCAGTTTGCTCTCTCTCTCTCTCTCTCTCTCTCTCTCTCTCACATGCTTGGTTCTATTCTGTTATTTTACCGCAGTGTGCTCAGACCCCACCTTCCTGCTGTTCAAACCACAGCAGTGCCACACACACAGGGCCTGCCATAAATCAATGGACAGGATCGTGTCTGCCAGTCAGACTAAACAAGAGCATTTGTGTTGCTTCGCACTCAGCCATTAATCATCTTGACAGTTTGAAAAACACATTTCCCCTTTAATGACTGTATTTGGAGAATCACGTCTGCTTCCTCTCTTTGCATTGCTCCTGCCCTCTTTTTTCCTGTGAAAGGGGCTCTTTTCTTACCAAAAGGCTACAGGGAGAGAGAGAGAGCGAGAGAGAAAGAGAGAGAGAGAGAGAGAGAGACCACTCAGTGTTCTACAGTTGACAGCAAAGTAAACGTTGATATATGCAAACCTCTGATTAGTCATTGTTTTCAAAAATATAAAAAGTTACGAACATTGTAATTGTATTATCTTCAGTTTCTATTATTATTATTATTATTATTATAATACCAGCAACACATCACATTGAATATTCAAATGATTATTTCCTTATTCCATTTTCCTGATTTCATTATTTCACACATTCACACACGTTGTCAGCTAGTCTAAGTGTTATTGCTCATTACTGTGTCACTAAAGCAATCACTCGTCAATCATGAAAAAAATCATTGCCCATATTTCCTCCAAAAAACACAAGCATACGTGCTGTGAACAATTTGATTGCAGACCAACCTCTAAACCAGAGGGAGTGGTTCTGATTTGGGTCAACACAAGCATCTGGGCTCAGTTATATCCATGAAAAGGGGCCGAATATACCGTGAGGAATGTTCAAATGAGACTGTGAGACGAATCGAGGCCCAGTCGGTTAGCCATGACTCTGCCAAAGCACGTTTCTCCACGAAAGTCTTGCGCGTGACGCATACAATCTGACAAGTCAGTGGCGTTGCCTCTGAGTGCAGGCAGATCTAAACCAGCTGGGGCCATGCATATTAGTGGTTGGCCATAATTGCCATTGCCCTTTCGTAAGGCCGTCGAGGACTAGCCTGTATGTTTTGTTGTGTGTCAGAAGACGGCCAGCGGGGGAATGGGAGAACTGTGGAAGGAGCTAGCTTTTTATGCAAACATGTACAAGGCAGGTTAATTTAGTGTGGCACTGGGGCAGTTCACTGCAAAAATACAGTTATAGACGGAAAGGGCTTGTTTCGTCAGTTTTAACGAGGACATGGAGTAAATGTCATAACCACATAACCTTGATCTCCACTTCTGCAAAGCTGTGTTGCCACCAGGCTTTCAGATATTGTGGTATATTGGTTTGATCCATCTGGGGGACGAGGAAGAACCAAATGAAAGTCGTGCCTAGATCTGCTGAGTGTTGTGTCTGGATCAGTTGAGGCGAAGAAATGATGAACACTTGCAGGCTAATGAAACAGTCACTCCAAACTTAGTCATCATTAATCACTAGCTCGTGTCGGTCTTCTACTCTCAGATACCACTGTCATTTCCCATTTTACCCTCATCATGAGAGAAGGGCTCATAACCAAAAAGTGTTCATGAACCTCTTGAGTCTGTTTATGAGTTTAGCTAATCTCTGTGTGTACAAATGCGTGTCCATCCAGCAGGGCTTTTACCAGTAACTACTAACACTGTAAGGCTCCACAGAGACACAGTAGTCCATCTTGTGTCTCTGCCTTGAGCCCGCAGTGATATATCTCCTCAGTATGAGCAGCAGGGATGACAGAAATAGAGTGTGGGTGTTGATTCCTGCCATGGCTGGGAGCTGGGGAGGAGAGAGAGATGGACAGAGTGATTGATGAGTAGCGAAAGAGGAAGAAAGGGAAGATGGATCAGATGACAATGTGATGGACGAGCTACAGCAAAATGGAAAACGGTGCCACCATTCATCTTTCCCTCGAGAGCAGACCTCTGCTCTGGAAATTTCATCTACCACACCTTTTATTCATTTAGCACAGACAGTCATCAATGGGTATGTCATGTTAACTTAGATTTGTTCTGTGAGTTCACTATTACCTAAATGAAAGCCTGGAATGAGTGACGTGCATCCAAGCCACAGGGGGTTAGAAGAATAAGAAAGGTAACAGCTACAATTATAATAATATGTGTGGTACAGTGGGTATGTCTTGAACGTTTTTGTAGAAGTCATTGTGGTATGTTAGTTCCCTTAACAGGCTGATCACTTGCAGTGAGGGGGAGTCAGGCGACCTGCTTCCCTGACAAATATGTCCACTCATGTCCAGCCAAGTGGATCTGTTCCTTCACTCAGCATCACAAATGGAGATTCGCAGAATTTCTAGGAAAAGTGAGCTTACGCGACGTCTCAGGTTACCTGGCTAGAACTGATGGAGACATGATGCCTTTTCTCTGAGGCAGGATCAGTATTGGAAGCTTCGTAGTCGATTGCATTAAGTAAGCAACACCTTTTAGAGTGGTCCCAGATCAGTTTGGATAAGAATGTAACCAGATTCTGAGCCTCAAGGGGCCTAGGCACTGTAACCTTGCAAGCTAGCTGCCAGTATGTGTGAATGATGATATACAGATATTGACCTGACAGGCCCTGTTGTGGTTCTTTACAAGGCTATCCAATAATATTGTTGCCAGTCAAACTGCCAATGTGATCCATGGCAGCAGGATGATATTATTCAAAGCCAACATTTCAGGATCAGCTGAACAATTTTAAGCCTTTATCGTTGATAACCTGGGAACTGACATCAAGACCTGTCACCAACAAGCTTCACTACTCAGATCTCGGCCAAAGAAATGCCAAAGACTTGCAGGGTGATAGAAAAGTCACTTCAAACTCAGTCGTCATTAATCACTAGCCCTCATCTGTCATCTGCCCAGTGACACCACCATCATTTCTTATTTTACCCTCACCATCCTCTACCATTACCGGCTGCACAGTAGACATGGTCCGTGCTGGCAGTTAAAAGCACAGATTATTTTTCAGATGATGATGAAACAGGATCTAGAACACACAAACATGCCTGGGCAGAAACAGCTACGGTTTCTCTTTGGAACCTGAAAGGCCAGGCGGCTTTCCTTAGGGAATATAGGCGGCTTATACCACAAAGTTAATCTGTTAATTACAAAAGTGTGATTCATAGTAGCGAAAATGACTCAGTGTAATTACATTTAATTGAAATGTCTGCAATATGGCACTCCTGGAGGATTAATTACTACACACATGGAAGAAGTGGGAACGAAAAATAACATGTAAGAACAGAGGCTGTAATAGCGCACTGGGAACAATAACCTTTAAGGCAAATGTTTGCCGAACTATAACTCAGCTGCAGATATGTTCGTTAACATCTGCTGTCACATTAAGTGACATGAAAGAGAAAGACTTGGTACTGGACAAAAAGAAAACAGAGGAGGGACAGAAGTATTCTCTGCCATAATTACGAGCACACATTAAAGTTGTATAATAGTACCATACCTAAAATCTTCTGATAACACACTCCAGCATGATGGAAAAGCAGAAGGAAGTGGCATGGCCGGCAATAAAACAGTGTACTAAGTGCATAACTTTGTAGCCAAATACAAACGCGTAGGATATAGCAGACAATGAAATGTTATGTACAGACCTGTTAGGTATTGTTATGTAAAAGGTGCTTGAGATTGACAATGGGCAGTTAGTTTGATTTAGTTTAAATCTTGCAAACAAGATTCTATGAAAATGATGTGTGATGAAATTTGTGTTTAATCAGTCCGTAAATAATTGCATATGTAAACCTAATTACCTGATTATGCTGCCAATTCAAGGCTTCTGTATTAGTTTTAACTACACCACTCAATCAGTGTGTCGTGACATGAGACAGAACCATTCAGATAATTCAGGGTAAAGGAAAAACTGCTCGGGCAAGTTGATAGATATCACACTTCCTGATATGGTCTCCAGAGACCTGCCTTATAAAGATAGGCCTGGACAAATCTAACATTTTGCTGATAATATTTCACTCTGGTTGCTAATGCCAAAATTAAAAGTTTTGTTTTTTAATACTACAGTCCTAGACACACTAATGATTTGTGAAAATACACAAGAGTGAAAGACTAAATAGCAAATATACTGCATGCCATTATTAACAGAGAACATTAGTCACAGGAGTAAGACGACATTGAAGGAAGGATGAAGAAATACAAAAGCATTGAGTTTAAATATAACCATTTCATTTATTTAACAAAATTATAACTCCAAAGTTGGACAGCTCTGCCATCGCTAATTTTCTTCTTCTTTTTTTTTTCATTGAAGCGGCACCTTAACCAGCCTAGTAATTTCAACACTTTACAAAAAAATATTACAGCTCTTTAAGTAATTTATTTGTCAGCTGTTAAAAATAAAAAATAAGCATTTAGAAAGGCTAGGAGGACTTTGACATGCACATTCATACTGCACAGACACAATAACCAGACAGCGTCAGACAGGACAGCTTTATGAAAAGGAAAGAAGTGTCTGAAGCTTAAGATTTGGAGCATAGTGTGTACAAATAATAAGCAAACAAGATCAGTTAAATTGAGTGAAATGAATAGATGAACTCAGTATTTGTGAAAGTAAACTGTTTTGGATTATAAACTGGAAAAAGCCAAGCGTTTGTTAAAAAATAAATACAATTCTGTTCGAAAACTGCATTGGCGCTTCAGTTTTACACAGTCTCAAGCTTGCATGCACCCTGGAACACTCGTAATTTCAGCCGTTCGGGAGCTCATGGATTCCTTTTTTTGTCCACCTTTTCTGATTCATTTAATTCCCATTTCCCATTATTGGGAAACTGTAGACAGTGTCTAATCCCAAGTGGGATATCTTAGCAGTCATCATGCAAGTGTGCTGCTTGCTCTGGCTCTAGAATTCTGAAGCAATGGAGTCCATTTCACTGGTAGCCAAGGGCAGAGGCAGATCCCAGTCTCTGACTATAGAGGGCATAGTGAGAGTAATAGGGTGCGGAGGTTGGTAAAGAATGCATGGGCAGTGTTGGTGCTGTGGGCAGTGGCATTTTACTATAGGGATGGTATCGAGCCAAGCTCAAACTCGGAGGTGCCCTCAATGAGAAGGAAGCAGGAAGAGAAGCTGGACTGCTCTGGGGAGGCAGATGGAGGTGACATGAGGAGGAGGACGATGGGTATGTGGACAGGAGCTTTCCATCCACACCTGGCAGTGAGGTGTGTGTGCGCAGGTGGGCTAATAGCTCATCAGAGGTGGCAAAGCGCTTATCACATGGCCCGCTGGCTGAGACCCAGTTGCATGCATGCGGTAGAGGCTCATTGGGCAGCATGAAGCCATACGTGTATAATGGATGAGAGAGTGATGGTGTGATGCTAGAAGACAGTGAGCTCTGGTGGAGCGAGTGCAATGGAGGGTGAGGGGGGTAAACCAATGGGAAGCCGGATTTTAGTGAAGATGAGGGGTCATGAACGCATGTGCCACAGTTGCCACCCAGGTGAGGTGCATTCGGGTAGCTTAAACAGTACGGGTCCCGACACAAGCCCTGCATAAATGAAGGTGGAGATGCTCCAGTCAGTGGGCTTGAACTGGGGTGTTTACCTGCAACCCCTACGCCAGCACCTCCGAGACTAGACTTGGTAGGATCTAAGCCAGGAACAAACTGACTAGGATAACCAGCATAAGTGCCCACTATAGAACCGTGGTAGCCCATGCTGGACGATGGGAGTGGAAAGACAGGGTGACTGGATTTGAAGGGAGAAATAGAAACAGGCCCAAGTCCTCCAGACTGAGATGGTTGGGGGTCCGATTTGCCCTCATTACTGGGGCTGCTTTCAGAGCTTGAGCTACTGGAGTTGGCACTCGCTCTTGCATGGCTCGAGTTGGCCAGCTGGGGACTGTCCAGACTCGCCTTACTCGACTCTGCCTCCTTCTTCGGGTTGCTGCTGCTGTCGGAGAGTGCCACTTCCGTGTTTTTTGCCTCCCCGTTTGCAGTCTGTGAATGTCCAGTGGAACGCATGGTGCTGGGTGAAAGAGCATGTCTGTGCGCCTGAGTCTGCGAAGGCGAGCTCACTCTGGAACTTGGAGAAACAGTACGCGCATGGTGGGACTGACAGTTCGGTGTACTACTGCCACCATTACCTCCACCCAAAGGAAGACAAAAGCCAGGCTTGTTACTGCTGCTGCCGCTGCTGCTGATACTCCCATCCCTCTGACTGTCTGGGCCTGTTTTGGAGTAAGGCTTGAAACTAGACTTATCATCTGATGAAGGCCGCTGCTCTGCGAGTTTTACGGATGAGGACGAAGTGCGAGATGAGCCTTCTTTCTCACCCAGTCCACTTGACGCAATGGAGGCCAGTTTGGATGAGGATGGAGGATCCGGTTTACCTATCTGAGAACACGTCTGAGCCAAGAGGGCCAGTGGACTCTTCTTAGCATCCAGCTGGAAGGGAAATAATAAATAACTTCAATGAATGGCAATAAGTATTCAGAAAATAATAAAGATTTTCTTAATTTTATCATTATGTGCACTACAATGGTCACACTGAAGTGAGAAAAAAGATATATACAGACAAATATTTACTTAGAGTAATGTCACTAGTAATGCCTGTGTATGTTACGGGATTTTAATTTTCAAGTGTATTAGTTGCCTCTGGCGGAAAAAATACAATAAAAAATAGGACCTGAGAACCTACGAAGGTATGTTCTAACAGTATGTAACTCGTATTGTGTCACCTTTATCTACAATTACAGATACAAAAAGACAGAGAACCTTTAGACATAAATAAATAAATAAATAAATAAGCAAATATAAATATAATTTTTAGTCATGGATTGTTTAGATTGATATGCATATTAATACAAACAAAACACAGTCCAATTAATAACAGATTAATTATGTCTAATGACAGATTCTAGGGCCTATGATAATCTGAGTAGATCATTTTTATGATTTTAGACCGCGTTTTCACTGCTACACTGGAGGAAATTTAAATGATGTATTAAATCAGTTTAATAAGGAAGCCTGGGCTGTTTGGTGACTATAAATGTACTTTGATTTTCTAAACCAATGTCTCCAGTGAAAGCCTTGGCTGGATAGTCCATATAGTACTATCATCTGGAATGAAGTGAATCATGTTGATGTAGTGTATAGTGTGTGTGAAATAGTGTATAATGAAATGAATGAATAATGCAGTAAATAGTGTAGATTATAGCTTAATAAAGTGAATAATGTAGTCTATACTTGTATAGTGCATAATAATAATAATAATAATAAAATCATAAAATGCATAATGCAGGATATACTATAGTGTAAGCTGTCACTAGTGAGAAGTGAGTAGTGTAGTATGCTATAGTGTATAACACACCTCGATGCTGACTGGGGCAGATGTTAGGGGCTGCAGGTACTCCGGGTGGAGCAAGTGGCCCGAGTGCGCGGTCAGCATCTTCACTACTTTAATGGGGAGACGCTTCGCCTGACGCACAGGATCCGAGGGCTTTAACCAAGCGGTGGGGGACGTGTCCTTAATTCCAGCGGGCTTTCTGAAAATGAAGTTACCGTGGTGGCTGTCGGAGGTCGGGCTGTGTAAAACGGAAACTGCTGGAGATCCACTCAGAGGGTGGTGCATTGGGTGCGAGACTGAGCCGAGGAGCGGGTGCGGGATCGATCACAGAGGACACATCTTCATGGGCTACAGTACAAACTCAGAGGCTGGGTTTTCTACCCATGGCGTATTCTGAAATAAAATAATCCACAACACAAATGTCCAATCTTTTCTTTTCTTCAAAAGCAGTGCTTGTTACAGATGATGAATATTTACTCCAAAGCTGTTCATAGTTCCGTTCCGTGTGCGCACTGGATGGAAAGCCGCAGATCATCCACACTGCAAAATACTATCTCTCTCTCTCTCTCTCTTTTTTCTTAAAATACAGCAGTTGCCTTGTGATCTTTAAGCCTATCAGTAGGAAAAAGCAAATCCACAATAACTCAGAGACCAAACAGAAATAACACCAACCCCAAAAGCCCCCAACACGATGCGCTTTGCTCTCCGCTCCTTTGCGCACCAACCCAACGCGCTCCCGTCCGCCTTGCGCATGGAATTCAAGTAAACCAAACCCAAGGAGGACCTTCCAAGTCCGCGAGCCGCCGACCAATCAGCTCTTCCTGCATTGCTAATGAGAATCCAGGGCGGAGCTCTCGCCTCTGACCCCACCCATCGATCCTTTGTCATATCCGTGTTCATTATGGCACAAGAGTGACAGCAAGGCTCTTCAAATGTCATTATAGATCAGGCTCTCTGTGCACTAGGGCTTGATAAATGAGATCTTACCTGCTTCAGGATCCACAGAGCAGCAATAATGAAGTAGCTGAGGTAGGGCATGAGAGACAGAAGGCACATGGTTCAGGAAAAAAAAAAAACCCTACACAAATCACCAGCAAAGGGGATATCTCTCCAAGCCGACACTTAAATTGGCCTATAAATCTAAAACCAACACTGGAGACTAGCAATTTGTTATAGCACAGATCTATAAGTTTGAACCAAAAGAACCCGTTTAGAAAAAAAATAGCCAGAGCACACTAATATCCTGCCAAATGTTTCGGAAGCAATATCCATATATTTTATAGGATAATCTTTTTTTTTTTTTTTCCTCCCACCAATCTTTTAAATCAGGGTTTAATTATGGATGACAGTGCTTCAACATGCCCCCTATTTCAGCTCTATACATTTCTGTTAAAGTAAATTAAATGTAATTTGCTGCTTGTGCCCTCTGGAATC
Source organism: Ariopsis seemanni (assembly GCA_026413345.1). Classification (NCBI taxonomy): domain Eukaryota; kingdom Metazoa; phylum Chordata; class Actinopteri; order Siluriformes; family Ariidae; genus Ariopsis; species Ariopsis seemanni. The sequence continues at coordinate 26,591,472 of JAOANJ010000018.1, forward strand.
AATTGTGCACTAAAAGAAACCCAGTAATAAAACAAGAAGGACTCTATAGTTCTGTCTGTAAAGTGGAATGTTAATAACTTTATTGCATTGCTGCTCCACACTGATTTGGCAATGAGCTAATTTTGTTAACCTAATTACACAATGAATTGGTTAAAGAGCTTAAAAATCATGCCTGACAAGTGCTATTAGTGGCAGCCTGAAATAGTCACAGCTAGTGAGGCTCTGAAGCCGAGAATCCTTTAGCCATCTCAAATTACTGAGGAATGTACATAGATCTATTCTACTGTATATAATATGAGCATGAACTCAATTTGGTGAATGATGGATGTCTCATTCTGATACTTTCTGGGACGTTATTGTCCAAAGTACCCATTTCAGTGTACACTTATTTTTTTGTTTGACTATGCTGCTTGGACATATTGCTATCCGAAACACCATTTTACTAGCATTTTATTACTATGGATGGTGAAAATGATTGTTTGCTCTTAAGTGATTATTAATGAACATGAGATAATGTTTGACAGTAGTGTTCTGGGCACTACACTGATGTCTGACCTCTGTCAGACATTTGCAGACTCCCTCTGAGGTTAGCCGAGGTCAGTGTAGTGATAAGAAGATTGCCAGGGCAACAGTCTCAGGCAGAAAGGTCAGGGGTTAAGTTGCACTGAAGTGCATGCGGCCTGATGTGTTTACTGTTCTACTGCTTTTTGTTAGATCAGACACAGATGGTTAGTGTGTCTGCATAGTTGTAGGTGTGTGTGTGCGAGAGAGAGAGAGAGAGAGAGAGAGAGAGAGAGATGTTTCTGTAACGTTGCTTACTTTTGTTCAGTACACTTTGACAAGGAGTTCGCAAACATTTTGTAGCCAGGAATTTAATTGTAAAAATAAATCCCACATACCCCCTCAGTACTGATTTAGTTCATGAAGACAGGATTATTAAATTCATATTATTTAGATGGGCGGCATGGTGGTGTAGTGGTTAGCACTGTTGCCTCACAGCAAGAAGGTTCTGGGTTCTAGCCCAGTGGCCAACAGGGGCCTTTCTATGTGGAGTTTGCATGTTGTCTGCATGGGTTTCCTCCAGGTATTCTGGTTTCCCCCACAGTCCAAAGACATGTGGTTAGGTTAACATGGGGCAGCCTTTGGCTGAAGTGTCCTTGAGCAAGGCACCTAACCCTCAACTGCTCCCCAGGCGCTGTACCATAGCTGCCCACTGCTTTGGGCATGTGTGTGTACTCATTGCTCACTTGAGTGTGTGCATGTGTGTGTCTACTGCTTCAGATGGGTTAAATGCAGAGGAGGTATTTCACTGTGCTTGGGTGTGCATGTGACAAATAAAGTCTTCTTCTTCTTCTTCTTCTTCTTCTTCTTCTTCTTCTTCTTCTTCTTCTTCAACATTCCACTGGCACATTAGGTCTAAATTGACATTATTTATAAGCCTACTTGTTTTTGAGTTATTCATACCTGGATTAAACCTGTTCAACTGATCAGTCAAATACTATTAATATAGAGTAAGAGTGCTGGGGGAGAAGTCCAACTCCACATCCACGTTGTCCCCCGGCGGGCAACGTACGTATCAAAATAAGGGACTGCCAGCCAAGGTGCAGTACTGTGGAGACTTCGCGTGCCCTGGCACCGCCACTGTAGCTGTGAAGGCTTGGCTGGAACCCCGAAACGACGTGGCCAACAGAGCTCTGGCACCCCACTCCACAAGGGAACCAGCATCAGTGGTGCAGCTCCTCACCGGCCCGATCGTCTCGCCCTATGGCCTGCCGTCGGATCACTGCTGTGGAGACAAGTGGTGCGGGTAGGAATTGCGCAAGCTCACCACGACCATTATCAACAAATCTTCACACAGGCTTTCTCATCTACCTCCCAGACTCCACCCAACTGCCTCAGCCGGCGTCTTCCCTTGTACCATCTGCCCCCAGATTTGTGGGTCCCGCACTGGTCTCCTTTCTCACATGCGGGCCCATGGAAGGCATCAAGGGGATGGACATCGGAGGGGAGGAAGATGAAACGTCATCGTCGACCACGACGGACTGCCATAAGCAAGAGCTCGAAACATTAAAATACTGTCATAATTTTGTTAATGGTGGGTTGTAATTTCCATCACTTTAACTAAGACCCCCTGGTTTTGCTTCATGTTGAGAACCACTAAGCTGGACAAATGAAACAGGAAAAACCATGTACAAAGTGGCCAGAGAACAAAATAGGAAGTTTCTCTGGAATTGGCAGGCTGATTTCTGTTAGATTTTCAAAAAATATTGAACATGGCAGGTCAAACTACAACTACTATGTGCAACTTGCACAATAAGTACTTTCTGTAACCCTAATCTCTAAATTGTCAGTTTATCAACCAAAATGTCACTGATGTTTTGTATGGGAAATACATTTTCCATTTCATTAATTTCTTATAATCTCACCATTCTCTCCATCAGACCACAGGCCTGATCATGCGCTTAGCTTTATTGTCAGTGGGAATGTTACCAGAGTATGACCTCACCATGGGGTCATGACCTCAGATATGAGCTGCTCTAGCAGACACACTGATCCTCTAAATCAGTGGAATGCTTATTCTGTTATTTCATATCTCACATATTCATCCTTCTTTCACACACCTCCTAAATGTTTCTTTATCTCTTTTCACATAGGCCTAGTCATTTTTAGTTACTGGTTACAGAATAAACACACAAAAAAGAGATAATTTACAACCTGGTTTGTTTTCAATCCAGTCATCCAGATGAGTGAAGGCAGTGTAGTTGAGTTGAAAAGCTTGAGAAACAAGCAGAGAGGAGGAGATCAGAGCGAGAGAAAGAGAAAGAGAGAATAAAAAGACAGCAGGGGTTAGGAAAGTCGAATGGCCAGCGAGAGAAAGCGCCTGAGAGGGGGGTGTGGTAGGAACAATAAGGAATTACTATAGGATGTTTCATGGGTTGCCTTGAAGTTGCTCGTCAACAGATGTGTCACCATGTTAATGACTGATTGCTGTTTCCTGTTGTGGACGGTGGTCAAGCAGGTCTCCAGTTGTGAGGTCAATAAATCTTGTGGATGGATAAGTGGACCTGATGGCCATTCTACCCACACAGAGGCACTTCATTTTAATGACACTTTAGTGGCTGTTCTTCAGAAAAATGTGCTTCTTTGAGCAGAACAAGACTTTAAACGTGTTAAAGAAAAACGATCTGTCCGTATTTCTCATTTAATTATTAAGGAACATCACAAAATGTTCCAAATAACAAAAGATAGTGAATTAGTAGCAACAATTTTAGTTTAACAAGATGAGCAACAAAATTAGTACAACCCCAATTCCAAAAAAGTTGGGATGCTGTGTAAACTGTCAATAAAAACAGAATGTGATAAACTGCAAATCCTGGAAACCCTATATTTCATTGAAAATAGTACAAAGACAACATATAAAATGTTGAAACTGAGAAATTGTATTGTTTTTTTGAAAAATATATACTCATTTTGAATTTGATGTCAGCAACAAATTTCAAAAAAGTTGGGACAGGGGCATGTTTACCACTGTGGTACATCACATCTACACTGAAAAACACTCTGTAAATGTTTGGGAACTGAGGAGACCAACTGCTGTAGTTTTGAAAGAGAAATATTGTCCCATTCTTTCCTGATATACAATTTCAGTTGCTCAACAGTTCAGGGTCTCCTTTGTCGTATTTTGCACTTCATAATGCGCCAAATGTTTTAAATGGGAGACAAGTCTAGACTGCAGGCAGGCCAGTTTAGCACCCAGACTCTTTTACGACAGAGTCATGCAGTTTTAATATGTGCAGAAAGCGGTTTGGCATTGTCTTGCTGAAAGAAGGAAGGCCTTCCCTGAAAAAGATT
>JAOANJ010000018.1:26611798-26622308 GCA_026413345.1 Ariopsis seemanni
ATGAGAGGATTTCTGTTGAATAATTTATTTATTTATTTATTTATTTATTTTTGTCTTCCGCCTTCCTTTTCTTACCACATGCCATCTTTCACGACTGTTTTGTTTTAGTCAGATTGTACCCTCCGAGGAAGTGGTGCAGAGTGTGAACAATGCTGTCAGGGCATGCTGTTCTGCTGTTTGGATGGAGAGGAAAGAGAGAGAGAGAGAGAGGGGCAACACAAAGGATAGCAAGATTTACAACCGACATTCTTACCCTCCGTATGAATACACTGCCAAAGTGACATTATATTGTTAAAAGTCACAGGATCATGTCAACCCATAATTGCTGGACATGTCACTGTCACTCTGTCTTTCATAACATAGTCATGTAATTGCCATTGATGTGCTTTTCTTTAAAATGTCCCCATCAATTTAGTATAATTTGATTTAATGAAATGCATTATTTTAATTATGATTGATTTGGATTTGCAATGTAATTGCAAGAACGACTTGTCCTAAAAGCATTTTTAAAATCTGAAAGTGTGTGATTAAACTAGGCCAGAGGTGAGAACACAGTGAACACTCACTCTGCTGACATCAACACTTCTGTGCCCAAAATGTCACTCACTGCACCCCAACATGCTGACACAAGATGAATGACTCTTATAGATGAGGCTAACCTCAGCCAATACATATTTTAGAGTTCTGGTCTTGTTCACGTACACTGTAAAACATTTCACTGGTTGTAGTGTTTGTGTAGTTTCTTAAACCTGCCAAGTTCACAGACATCAGTCTGCACATTTTGAAAAATATATATTTGTTGGTTTTCAGCCAACGCTGAACAGATTTAACCTGAGCTATAACTTAAAACCAGCTCAGCTTGTTTAAAAATGTCATTTGTACTTTTAATAAATTACAGTGACATCAATTTAAAAGTCAGGCCTGATATAATCAGGCTCAGCTCCAGTTATGGCTCAACAATCCACATTCTATATAAATGTCCTGGGAATTATAGCAGAAATATTTTACATCAATATTGTCCAAAATCATTTCTACTGTATATTTAAAAAAAAGTTCACGAAAGTTTACTTCCAAGATGCAAGTCAACAGAGCTGAAGAAATTTGATCCATTGTTATTTAAATGCCATCATGGAACTGCAGGGATCATATGTGACTTCTACTGAAGGGATATGGCTTTCCTGTTTCACACCTTTCCTGTGTATATAAACAATATATTAATGTAGAAGATCCAGGACCAGACAGAGTACATCAAATAAAATATTTCCTCAATTTCAATCTTTCATTCGTGTTATTAAACATAAAGTATTATTATCTTTGGAACTTGGAACCAAATGTCCAAATATAGACTCAGGATCAAAATCAGTATCTGGAAGCCCCAGTCATGAATTTGGACAAACCTGTGAGCTAAAACTCTAGCTTTCATTCAAGAGTCCGGTTCTTTTCGACAGACATCCAATTCTTCGTGTGCAACCACGTGACAAAACAGTGTGACGTATGCATCCGCCACCATGTTGGATGATATACAAATCCAAAGTGCCATCTCGTGCGAACAATAACTGTGATGCATCTCCGACTTTCTCGAAATATTATGATTCTCTGGAGTCCTCTGCCAAGTCAAGATTCAGAGAAAAAGTTGAAATTTGTGACTTTGACCCGCATATGTTAAAGCTGTCTGATTATACAGAGGATTTAGCAATTATCATTATCACTGATTGAATATTGTGAACTGTCTCATTCTACAAAAAAAGTGCATAAGTAAAATGAAGTTACTGGATTACTAGAACGGCATCGCTAATATCTCACCTGGCAAAGTTTGCCCACATTGTTCTCCTTGTGTATCCAAACTTGCTCAGGCTTGCGTTGCTTCTAATCTGGCTTTCTTGGCACATCTTTCATTTATCCTGTTGCTTCTTGATACTGCGAGATGAGTTTTCGTCTTGATCTGATCGTGTCCTAATTTAAGTGTTGGTGCCCAATCTGGATTTGTTTTATCGTGTAGGTTTGCTGGTGCTCCTGCGAGGTGAGAAGCAGAGTGTTCGCGTTAAGCTCAAACATTCAATTTAAATCAGCAGAAAACGTAGCTTTAATTAGCAATGAACTCTTACCAGATATAAAGTGGTCACCACGCATGCGGGTGTAATTAGCTTTTTCCTCAGTTAAGTCCTGATGATGTATGTTTTTGAACCACAGCGCACGGCATTCTCTGGACAGTTCTTCATCTGTTTTGTCGCTGCTTTTAATTATTTTGGGAATTCTGAAGGACCATTTCTCTTTGTCATGAGTAGCATTATGACTGCAATTATATCCTGTACACAAAGTAGGCACTGTCTTTCTCAAAGGCAAAGAAATCAAAAGGAAATCATGAAGTGTTGCGGCAGCTCACACATGAAGCGCAGCTATCTTGGTTGTTGTTATCATCCAACATGGCAGACTTCCGGTTTGGAAAATAAGCATGATGTCACATGCACATGAAGAATCACACCTCTTCCTGTAGCCCATTGGCAAATGTGAGAGAATCGGTTTTTATTCGCTACTAACCATTTCAGACAAAACAAGTGAAAAACATTTAATGACAGGAAGTTGTGAAACTTTCAATCCAGTCACTATATGTTGCTCCAAAAAGCTTGTAGTAACACAGTGGTCAAAATTTGCACAAGATTCCAGATACTGAAGCTCGTGGCCAGATAAGTGTACAAAGAATATCAGATACTCTGTGAACTAAGAGGCTTAAACTAGACAGACAGACACACAGACCCATACATTGCGATATATACTCCTTCGGAAGCAAGTGGTCATATTTATCATCACACATAACGGAAATAGTCTCGAGCTGAGTGTATTCCCAACCTTCACTCAGTGTTCCAGGATTAGTCTCCAGATCCCCCATGAGGCTAGCCAAAATAAAATGGTTACTGAAGGTGAAGGAATGAGCAAATAACTTAAGATTAATGTGTTTTGACTTTGGCAGCGTCCAGAAAGGAATATGATAAATAGTACATTCTCATGGTGATACAGGAGAGTCACAAAACGGACGTGTCAGTCAAACTACCTAAGCCTGCTGACATAACATGGATGTTTTATATTCGATGTTACTTGTCAGACAAGCTTGCGTTCATCTGTGTGTGTTAATCCCACAGACTGTCTGTCTTCACTTAGACAATGCTCTGCGAATGCATAACTAATGTGTCAGGCTTTTGTGTGTCTCACAGCGTCTCAGGAACTGCTCTGCCATCTGTTTACAATTGCTCTCTCTGGCGCTCTCTCTCTCGCTCTCTGTCCTCCCCTGAGATGGTAATGAATGGAGGTGTCAGTTAGAGCACCTTGACCGCTGAGTAGAGAACACACACATTACTGAGCTGTGGCTTTCGGCACCTGGCCTTATTGAACACATTAGGAGGTTTACAGTACCCAGTTGGTCATAGCTTCAAGGAAACGACACACACACACACACACACACACACACACACACACACACACACACACACACACATCAAACCTAAAACATCCTGGAACACTCCTAAAGTCACGCAAAGCATTCTAGCCTTTGTCACAACCATCTGCTTTTCCTAAAATAGCATTTGGGGTTTTTTTTGCTACAAGATATTTGTACCAACAAGGAGGACATAAGCACTTACAAATGCTACTACGGCTAAAAGAGCTCACAGAAGATAAAAGTCAGTGACAGACAGCGAGAAAGAAAAAGGAGCTCAAGGCCTCAGGGCCAGCACAGGACAGGCTGGGGTTAAAGTGGATATAATTATCACTGTCGTTTTCGTATTTCCCTCCGGGACAGGATCTCAGACTTCTCTAGCCGTCTTTGTCATTCTCTCATCTCCTTTTCTAAAAGCTCTCATGTCTCTCTGCCCTCACCGTCTCTGACACCACTGTTCTTTGTGCTGGCCCAAGGCGGGGGATTAGCTGGCTCTCCTGCTGATGGCTGCAGGTCAAAGTCGGTACCTCGACCCGATAATGATGCTGCCGCACTGAGGACGCTGTAGGCGACAGCGCCTTTATTACATTTTTAACACCACTCACTGGCTTTGAGTCTGTGTCAGTATCAGGGCTTTGTTCCTATAGTGTTATTGATCTGACTGTCAATTACCCTTGGTATCCAGTAAATGTAGCGTGTTACAGATAGTTGGAGCTGCTATCAGTTTCACTGTCATTAATGAATAATTTATAGTTGTTACTGAATAACATGATGGATAAATGAATAATAACAGAGGGCCATAAAGGGTTGAAAAGCAGCATTATCATAAAGAGTTGCTTGCTTTAGCTGCTTTCTACATGATGACAAATTTCTTGCTGCTTAGAAGTGACTATTCTGTCTAGGTTTGGATCTTGAAATGTCTGTAGACAAACTTACGTATAGCATATCGCAAGCTAAAAAAAGCAATAGTGCTGCCCAAATCAGCAGCATGTTTAATTACTTTTATGTGATTACAAATTGCAATACCTAACTAGAAGTTTCTTCAGATCTATTTAACTTGCTGTATATACCAAATACTATATAATTTAATCTACATTTGCCTGATGTATTCTTCTCATACTGACACTCATCATAGGCATAAACAGGAGTACAGTATGAAAGTGCAGCTGAGCAACTGTGGATCAGAAGGAAGTAAGAACCCACCTGGGCGAGCACGAGACAGTGCTACTGATACCCCTCTGTAGGCTGTAGACAGACCCTCTTTATTGTCTACCAATCTTGGGACTTGAACTTGTGATCTTCCGTTGACTAGTGAGCCACCATGGCCCTGATTTAATCCAAAGCAACTTCAGTCAAGTCCAATGCAAACTTATAGCTGAACAGTTTTGAGGTTTGATCAAGGGCCCAACAATAGTTCCCTGGCATTCATGGGATTTGAACACACAACTTCCCACAGAACTCGTCCACCAAACAGTGTGGCTTGGCATAGGCCAGCAACAAATCCAGGGCTGAACCCACGGCTATGCATATTCTGCTTGAGTGCGCTCGTTGCTTTCACATCACATAACTGTAACCATGAAAGTACAAAATGTTCTCTGGAGATGACTTGACGGGTACAAGCAGTGAAATACTACTCAAAATCCCCCCCCCCCCAAATAAATAAATAAATAAAAGCCCTATTTTTAAATGAAAGGTGTCTCTCATCGAATGTGTTGAGTTTCTCTACTGAGCGAATAAGTATGAGACGAGTTTGTTTTAATGGAAGAATCTCCAGCCAAACACAAATGTAGCAATACTTTAAGAGATTAATCTAATGGCTACTCACACAGCCACACACATCCAAATGTGCCAATACTTTAATGCAGAGAAGTTTGAGTGCAAAGTAAACAACATCGTAAACATCCAAAAACGAAAGAAGACATCAATCTGTGACTGAATGAGAGTTAATACATGCACAAGGGCACTAGATAGGGTGTATAGCTGTATTATATCCCAGAAAGGGTGCAAACAAAGTGAACAGGAAGCCATTGGGATTGGCCTTAGATGATGGCACTTAGATTACAGTGAAAAACACAAGATAAAGCTAAGTAGTGATAAGAAAACATTACTGTTGGTAAATAAAAGTTATTAAAAGTGTTTTAATTAAAACAAACAAACAAACAAAAAAAAATCTGCCAAGACATTGGAAATAAACTTTGCCAGACAATCACTACAAGCCTTTGATTGAAGATTTTTGCATGGTAAGAAGTGACATGAGCCAGAAACATTAAACAGGATGGGTTTGTGACGATTGCATTTAACCAATTGATGCTCTGAACAATTTTGACTCCATTCATATGCATCGCACCTGGGCAACGAGTAACCAAATATGGCATGGGTGCTTAGGTATGGCACAGCTTGGGTAGTGGTGGAGAGAACCACAATAAGGAGGACTGGGTAATGGGTGCTCTTATTTGCGTGAACCTATTTGGTTATTCCTCATGCATTAAAAGCTGGGTTGACACTGTTCCTTAAAGCAGAAAAAAAAAAACACATCTTCATTTGAGGTTTTACAGTATTTTGGGGTCACACAGTAGAACTAGTGGAGGAAGATTAAAGAAATTACAGACTGTAGCTCATATAATTCTGCTTGCATCAAACAGTGGCATGGCTGTCCATGCCTGTTACAGTGGTGCTTCATTAAAGCGGTTTTGCCTCAGTTTCTGACTACATCATGCCTTGCTCTTTTTAAAATGTCTATTGCAAAATGAAAGCTATTTTAATGAGCTATCATCTCCATAATGCACCTCCTCCCTTTTCATCTACAAGCTTGCCTGGGAAATGACAAGACGTGACAAAAGAGGTGAGGACCCATTAGTGGGAAGGGAAGCTGACGGAAAAAACAAAAAGTAGAGCTTTTTGAACCTGAAAACACCTTGAAAGGAGGCATTGTGTGCACGAGGAAACACTTGAGTGTGAAGTGGCTTTGAAGTGGGGGGGATGAGAGGAGGGAAGAGCTGCTAAACTGCCAGTTCCTCCTTTTGCTGCATGCAGGCATAGAGTGACCCAAAGTTCAGAGCTTTTAAACCTCTCCTGCTGGGAGTAATCCACCATGACTGACCTTGGGTCAGTAGGAAAGGGTGGCTCATGTGCATGTCTCCTCTCCAGCAGAGATGGCTTAAAATAACACGTGCACTTCTGCTGCACTACTGTGTTGAACATATTGCCTTTGGAAAGACAGGAAATACAGCAAGGATGACACACAGACCTTATCTCTTTGCATGCTAGTCATAACAGAGAAAAGTGGAGGAAATTAAAAGTACACACACTCATACACTGATGTGTGCTCATTTCAAGCAGTCTTGAGATGAACCTCTTAGATAATCCACACAAAAGGCAAAGCCAAAGGAATGAGATGAAATATGAGAGAGAGAGAGAGAGAGAGAGAGAGGAGCTGGAATGACAAAAGGAGCAGGGTGCAGAGGCGGAGGACATTGAGGAGAACTTCTACCAAGCCCACCCTTCTTCCTAATTCTCCGCCGCTCATCTCAGAAACTCACAGCTCAGTGGCTCGATGGAGCACAGGCAGCACTTTGATAAACAAAGCAGAAATACAATGGCGCTGAATGGGAGGCTCCCTCATGCTAGCAGGATCTGAAGGAGATGTTTACAGAGGCACTTGTCAGATGGTAGCGCAGGGTTGTTGTAGCGTCTATGGAAGCTGTCGGGGTGTTGGGGTGAACTGTGTGTGTGTGTGTGTGGTGGGAGGCTTTGATGTCTTCTCTCCTCCTGGCTTTTGATGGAGATCCTGTGAAGTGTTCCCTCACAGCAGGGACCGGGAGGTGCTGATACCCACACAGGCCAGGCTGAGCAGAAGTTGAACGCACACTTTTGCCCACTTCCTGACTGTGCCAATAGGCTTCAAAGTTTGAGTGCACACTCATACATACACCCTCCTGATGTGATCAATAAACAGTTTGCACAAAGGAAGCTACGTGGCTGCTCTGAAATGATCAAATACAACATTACATTGTGCTCAGAAGTCAGATAGCCCACTGTCAGTACGCAAACCAAAATTAAACCAAAACATGGCCCACAGCTGACTAATGTGTCTATAGCACATAGTATAATCAGAATATATGTTGTACATCAATTATGACAGCACCATAAGCAATATTTGACTTTTTTTTAACAGCTTAAAGCTCACAGGTTTCACAACACAATTGTACTCTGGTTAACTGTGTTCAGCTAAAATTTAAACAAAGAGCAATATAAGCACTTAACATTTGCATTTAACAGCCCACTGCACCATAATTATATACTACAACCAGGCTTGTAGTACTCAAGTCCAGGACTCAGACTCAAGTCCGACTCGTGCTCTAATTTGAAGGACTCGTGACTTGACTTGGACTTGAGCACTGATGACTGAGACTCGTGCATTAACTGCATTCGGACTCATAAATTGGAGATGAGGACTCTGATTTTTTCTTTATATTTTGTAACATGCCATAATAATTTAGCATAAGATATTTACTGTATATGTACATTAATTTTTATACTAATTTCGTGCAAGAGAATGCACATTCACCTGTTTATACATCATGTTCAGGAACAAACTAATGTTAATGGCTCTAAAATGCCTGGAGAGAAGCCCCTAGGATTGTCCGCTTTGTTTATACAGATGTCTCGTGCAGTGGGAAAAAAAATACACTGCTATGTGTTCCATATGTACAAGAACTATTGAGGAGACGACGGGGACAACCTCAAACTTCAATCGTCATTTGGTAAGACTCCACCCAGAGAAGGAAGTGACATGCTATGTTCATTGCTCTGTTGATAGCGGGGCTTGCTTGTTGACAGATGAACTAGCTAGCGTTAACACTGTCATGTTATTTGCCCTGTTGATAGTGGGCGGGGCTTGCTGAGCGATGAACAAGCTGTAGCCTAGTAAACTAAAATGGGGCAGTCAAGCAGTAACGTTAGTCCAACACGGTAGCAGAGACAGTTTCACATAAAGGCAGCAACAGCCACCGTCCAATGGTGCAGGAGGAGTTTTGTTCTAAGACTCGACTCGAAATTTTCTTTAATGACTTGGACTTGAACACTATGGACTCGAGACAGGACTCAGACTCGAGGTTTAATGACTGGACTACAACACTGAAATGTTCTCAGAACACCCAGAAAATACTGTAACACTTTACTGTAGCCATTGAACATGGACACCATACAGTGTACCGTATATGGTCTGTAAATTTAAGGTAAAGCACAACTTGGCAGTTTTTTCTACATTGTCGTGGAGTATATCTTGTCTTCAAAAACTTGACTGGATTTCAGGGACGCCTCCCATCCAGCCCTGTGGATTCCTCCATAAACTTCATTGAAGCGAGTAAGACAAGTTAGTTTGATGATTAACTAACTTGGCAAACACCAACTTTAACTGTGTCAACTTCTTCACTTGTTCAATCGGTAAGTGTAGTATTTCAGAGATCTCCATCCATGGGTCATGATAATATTTTCTGGTAGGTTTGGCAAACATCAGTTTTTTGATGTATGTGGTGTTTTCAGATCAGCATACGCGTCCAATATCCCTCAGACGTTGTGTATACCGTAGATGAAATTCCTCAGGGGAGTGGTTTTAACAATGTCATCACTGGAGTACACGAATTGGTATTCTCCCTCTTCCAAATTATGTCTTCTCCATCCACCTTTCATCATCCTTCTCAAACAGTGAAACCAACACACTTCCATCTTCCCTATCCTGCCCTTCTTCTGGAAGCCAAGCTTGTACTCCATATACCAGGTGAGATCTAACACACGCTTCCACTATCTTTCTTGTTGACCTTGTTGTCTGTAAGGTCATTGAATTTTGCTGTTGCCTTTAATATTTGTTGTTCTACTGAAATAACAAATAGCTTGAAAATAGTCTCACACCAGTCACACCCCTATCTGCAGACATCGCACAGACAATGTACATCTGTATCATCATCATCATCATCATCTTTTGGCTGCTCCTGTTAGGGGTTGCCACAGCAGATCTGTTCCACATATTTTGATTTGGCATAGGTTTTACACCGGATGCCCTTCCTGACACAACCCTTCCCAATCTATCCAGGCTTAAGACCGGCACTAAGTATGCACCGGCTTGTGCAAACCCCAGTGGCTGGGTATTTTACCTAATCTGCATGTGGGGGAAACCAGAGCACCCAGAAGAAACCCACACAGACACGGGGAGAACATGCAAACTCCACACAGAAAGTCCCTTGTCGGCCATGAGGTTTGAACCCAGAACCTTCTTGCTGTGAGACAACAGTGCTAACCACTGCACCACCGTGCAGTATATTAAGTATTTAAGTACTTGTTCTGTATATTGTACGAAACATGACTGAACACAATATACAGTTGAGAATAAAGTTATCTTTAAGGCATACCTTTATGACAAATTGACGAAGGAGACAAAGGAACGCAAGCTAAACAAATAAAACCAACGAGACATTTACTGTCACAAATAAATAGTGAAAAAAATCTCAATCTAATCTCATCCATTAAAAAAATTAACTCTACCTTTGAGTGATTAAAAAAACGTGCACATCTCTACCCATTATATCTGCGCCTCCAAACCCTTGAACTTGATTTCTGATTTTTTAAAATTCATTTTTTAGATCAATTTAAAAACAAATTTCCTTTTTGTCACCCAGAAACCAGGGGGATGCAAACATTTTTTCATTCAAATGTACATTTGGTAACCATTTAAACTGTTTAACCATTATCTGTGTTAACAGTTTGGAAATTGAAAAATTGGAAATTACCAAGTCTGGGAAGTAAGAATGACTTTAGCTACAGTTTTTGTTATTTTGGTGGAAAAAAATAAGATTAAAAGTAGAAAAGAAGCTACATCTACAGTATGTGTTGAGGCGGCACGGTGGTGTAGTGGTTAGCACTGTCACCTCACAGCAAGAAGGTTCTGGGTTCGAGCCCAGTGACCGAGGGGAACCTTTCTGTGTGGAGTTTGCATGTTCTCCCCGTCTCTGCATGGGTTTCCTCCGGGTGCTCCGGTTTCCCCCACAGTCCAAAGACATGCAGGTTAGGTTAACTGGTGACTCT
>JAOANJ010000018.1:26641371-26651623 GCA_026413345.1 Ariopsis seemanni
CGTCATATTGAACCCTATGGATTAGGAATGGGATGTCACTTAAGCTCATATGTGAGTCAAGGCAGGTGAGCGAATACCTTTGGCAATATAGTGTACTTCGTAAGTACTGATAATACATTTTAATTTAATTACCACATACCTAACTGTTACATACTAGATCAAATATTACCCCTAATACAGTGCTATAGTGTGAGGAAATTCTTAGAACTGGTCAGAAGATTCATGATTAATTTTCTGTAACAGCATGGCTCTAGCAATACTAATAGGTGAGTATAGTATAAGATTATAATCCCTATTTGTAGATATTTTTTTCTCATTTAAATCTTAAAATTGTCTTATTCTATTGGCAAATAATTTGCATATTTCAACTGTTTATTTGTAAAAAGATGCATAACTCTCTACCAATAAAACAATATGATGTTGAGCTGAAAATTAGTTAATATGTCTAAAAATAATCCTCGTGGGCTTATATTTATAATAGAATGATCTTATAATGAAACTCATAACTTCTAATGAGAGGTAACTTTTTCTTTATTTAAGATCTCTTCATTTGCTATCTTTTTTTCAATGATATGGTGACGCTTTCTATTAAGAGATTGTATTTTAACATTGTACTTTAAAGCTGTCCTTTAAAGTTTCCTATCAATAATCAACTCTGCTTCATGACATTGGCCCAATCTTTGATTATATTCCTATTACAGGACATCCTGTCATGTGTTATTCATTACCAAGCTCATTTGTAAGAGAAAAGTATTACCCAGAGTATACTGTAAGTTTCTGATTTTGTAATGTTGTTCCTCTGAACACACATTGTGGTCATACTGGAATTCCATACAAGTGAATCAGTGCTTGAGCAAACATACCATCTCAACTATATCAACTTGTTGCTCCTGAAAGGTTGCTAAGCTTGAGTCATGACAATATTTAACACTTCTGCATATTAAAGACGCTTCGCCAACATTGTATGGTGCTTTATTAGGTAGTTAGAGTCCCAGAGACCATCAGAGACTGGTCTAAACATAAGGATGAAAGAGCACACATAGGCAGGGGTGCCAGACTAAAGTTGTAGAGTACAAGTGAATCATGAAAGCATGTGACCTTCCAAATAGGTTTATGAGTCTACAAACCCTGACCCTGACAGTGAAAAATGCCCTAGTAAAATTATGAAATAGTCGGGGCTAAAGAAGTTATTATATCTGGCACAGGGAAAAAGAGAGCCCAGGGCCACATGTGGTCAAATGAGCCATCAAAGACTGAGGGTTAGGCTTCATTCTGATTGAATGTGAAGCTTACAGGGCCAGAAGGAATGAGAAGAGAGAATGAAAGAGAGAGTAGTAGAGTCATGAAGTTTAGTTTATCCTCAGGGACTTGCAAAAGGACAAAGAACTTGAGGAAACATTATATGTAAGAAGGCACTGGTGGATCAGAGGTTCAGATGTACCGCCATAAACAGGCTACCTACATTCAAATGGTTGTTTGAGTGATGTTCATCATTAGAAGAAAATTATAAGTCAAATGTCCAGCCTTAGGCAGCATTAAACATGCCAAAGGAAGTGTCTGGAAGCCTGGCTTTTGGATTTAGAACAAGGATCCACTTGAAATGAGTTTCATTTAGGGTTAAACTAATGTAGTTTATAAGCTTTTGGGGAAAAAAATCAGATAAACCATTATGTTGTCAATGGGCCATTTTATCAGGTACACCGATGCACATATAGATTTAAGTATGCAATTACCATCTGTTGCTATTTGCCAGTCCATTTTTAACCTGGTGATCATCTCAGGAATATCATTTAACAGACTATTCTCAGCACACCAGCAACAATGGCATGGCAATGGCATCTTTGTGGATATTGAACCCCTCAGTGTCACTGCTGGGAGAAGAATAGTCCACATGCCATAAGTATCAACAGCCTAGAGGATGCTCAGGAATCAAACTGTTCATGGAAAATGAGATTTAATCTCTAATTGTACATGTATATGGACTAACAGGATAGATTTTTCTAATAATAACTGCGGGTTAAAGCTATGCGGTGCTTTAAAACCACATAACAATACTACAGTGCCTCATAGGCCCTTACTGGCACTGAATTACAATGTTAGTGTCATTATTTTGGGTGAAAACTGTCCAAATCTGAAAAAATTATCTGGTCAGCAGTGTCCCTATAGTCATCACTTCCTAATAATTGAGTAGAAGAAGTTTGACACATTGTGCAACCCATTTGTAAGTCAGTAAGTGTTCAGCAACAAGGGCAGCTATATGGTTCAACTTGACAGAAATCTCATTAGATCTAAATCCCTAATGAGCAAGCCAGAGTTGACAGTGTCAAGGAGAAAAAAATTCCTGATATGTAATAAGGAAGAAACCTTGAAAGGAATCAGACCCAAAAAGAAACCCATCCTTTTCTGGGTGACAGCAGACAGTAGGATTTTGAAAAACAGGCACACAGTGAAAAGGGTAAAAGTGCAACATGCATAGAAAAGATCTTGAATTTCTTTTTGTACTTACAGTAAATTACCTTGACTTGATTATAACCATGTATCATCCGTTCCGTGATGAAAGGGGCATAATTTGGTACAAATCCTTCTGAGCCACATGTTCGAAAATACACCACTTTGACGTGAATAGTTACTTTGGAAGTAAGCAGGTGGCAGAGAATCAACATGCCAGGACATTTGATATGCCAAAATAAGCTCGAGTGAAATACGGGTTCTTTCCGATACAAGAAATGAGGCTCATTTATCAGCTGTGTTTAAACATCTGTCACAAGGATCCAAGAAATTATGTGTATTTATTTTATTTCTTGTAGTTTTCTCTTTCTGTCTCTTTCTCTGTTTCTTCCTTTGGGTACTCAGTAATATATAAAACAACACAGGCCTACACATTGTAGATGAAGTCAGTTTTGTGGTTTTGCACATTTGGGAGTTTTCCAAAACCAAAGTGGGCTGTCAACCATAAGTTTGTGGCGGCTGCCAGCTTGTGTACAACTTTTTCATACAGTCAGTAGTTCTTTAAGTTTATGCGGGACTCCAGAAATGGCCTGCTGACAGTTTGGATTTGAACTGAGCAGCGCAATGAGAACAAAACTACACGAGTAATTGATAGCTGCTTTGTTGTGTATCCATTCAATTGGGAAGCATGAGGCGATCCAAATGAAAATGGATTGTGCTTTGAGTAAAGTAGACAGAGTGGCACTTTAGCGGAGGGCAGTGTTTTGTGTTGAGATAGAGGCTAATGAGATGGTTAGAGCAGGGAGTCCCAGGACACAGCATGTCAAGACTAATCCTGGCCAAGCTGGAGTCTCTGATGTGATTCTCTCTCTCTCTCTCTCTCTCTCTCCTGTTTTCTTGTTCGCCTGCCTGGCCGATGGGATTCTTCCTCACTGTCACTCCTGCCAATACCAACTGACATACTGTTGCCTGGGGCAGCTAGGGTAATGTTACAGTACCGGTATGAGAACACAGAAGACGAATGAAATAGAGAGGAAAATGCTGTGTGGCTGACATTAAAGATGACATCTCACTTATTAGCTTTGTCCTCTCATCTCCTGTTTCTCTCGGCTTGTCCTTGTCTTTGAAGCCTCAGGTGTACAGGCCCCTGCTGAAGTGGGGAAGTAAGACAGACAGGCACACATGAAAACATAGCATCTATGAAATAACTGTCTTTACATCAGTCTTCTGAGATTTAGCAAGCTGCTTAATGAGTTTATGTTTTCTGACAAATCTTCAAACATGATAAAAGGAGAAGATGTCTGATAGCAGAGATGAGACTGTTCTATGAAAGCCTCTTTCAGCATGAGCTTGGCTCATCAAAGTCTCTCAAATCTAGTTTATCCCACTGGCTTCTCTGATTCCTGTTTTCCCAGCCCTATGATAACCTTTGAAGCGCTGAAGTAAAAAACAAGAGAGACGCACATCTCTCTGTCAGCACTTTCAGGCAGGCTGAGAGGCCCTAAGCTACCAGGCATTTTGTGACGAGGTCTGTAGTGTAATTAATTCAGAACCTGCTTATCGTCTGCCGTCTCAGTGGTACAAAGTCATGCTTTGACAGCCCTTGTCTTGTCGTGTCTCTTAGCTCTTCATCTAGTCTTCCCTAAGCTGCCTGGGAGTATACAAGCTTGGGCTGTTTGAAAGGCAACAGCTGAAACCATATCCTCCAATAAAAAAAGATGAGCTGGAGGGGATGCGGGTGACTTGGAAGCTGGGCATGAACTGTCAGTAGAGGTGAAGTTTCACACACTGATCCACTCACTCTACGAGAGGTAAATTTGAGCAGATCTGAAGGGAGCAAGCCACTGATCTGCTCACATACTCCCCACACACATTCTCATCTCCCCTGCTGATTTCTTTTCACACTCCTCACACACTCTCATTTCCCCTTCACTCACCTTGGTTTATATCCTTCTAGTTTGTTTATGGGCGTGTCATGTTTCTACATCCTCACAGCGACAGATGGGTATCACTTAATATTACAACAAAATGGCATAGTTTTAATGGAACATATTCCCATTCTTCATATTATATAGCAGGCAGCTAGCAGGCTCAGTTAACTCTGGGTCACAAGGGCACACTGGCTTTGAAGTGCCAATCAATAGCAACAGGCGATGACAGCAGCCCCCATATCACTCACAAGCCTTGTTTGTTGTTGTTGTGTTGGTGCAAATGAAGCGCCTGTGCACCTTTTGGAATGGTAAAGTCACCCAGCAGGGAACGTTAGCTTGGGGAGGAGCTGAAACATTGCTAGCAAGAGCCTGTTCTCAGTGGGGGACTGGTGCAGACTCAGTCCTCCCTCTGATCATGCCATCTGTCAATCACAGAGCAGGGCCGCCCAAACAGGACGTCCAGTGGCCTCGTGGCCTTTTGGTGGCCAAACCAGAGAGGAGGTCAGAAGTTCAGGGTGAAAAGAGCAAGAAAGGAGATGCAATGACAAAGAATGATGGATATAGATGGTTATAGCATTCCAAAACATAGACAGACCCTATAATGGATCCATTAGAAGGACAAACCAAATAACCCATTAAGGTACTTAAATTTTTTTTTAATGTGGATAAGAATTTAAAGGGAAAAACGGTGCATGGGAGGCATTTTGCTGGCATGGTTTATTGCAGATGAGTAGTGTATGAGTGTGTGTGGAAAAAGATTTCCATGCCAGGGTCATCAGAATGTAAGTGTATAACAGGAGATGGCATGAGCTTGGCACAGGAGCAGCTGGATCAGCTTTGCTTTGGTTTGTGTTGCCGTTGGGAGTCTTTTGATTGGTTCTGCACTTGCATGTCCGTAATACAAATACACGTCTCCAAACTTAGAAAGCGTTTCACATAAACACACCTGTTTCCTAAACACAAAGGGAATCTGGAGTACAAGCTTTCATGCTGTGCTACGAACCAAAAAATTGTGTTTTGGAATGCAAACTACGGTATAATAACTACTGAGCAGTAGTTCAGTGTGACCTGAGACATGTCAGGTGGTCCACATGGTGTCCAGCAGCTCAATTTGTGTGACATGTTATGAAAATTACTGTTAGTGACTTTATTCTTAGTGACTTCAAGATAAATGCATTTGCCACGTCCTGTTATACTGTAGAATCATGCTTAAGATCAAACGCCTTGACTGTGTGAGCAATGTTCAGATCTACAAAATGACAAACACCCAGCCCCTCATCAACACTGTATGGCAGCATCAGTTACGCTTCCTTGGACATGCCCTTAGGATGCCAGAAGAAGAGCCATGCAGGAGGTATGCCCTCTACGTTCCAGCCCATGGCAAAAGGCATCCAGGTTGACAGAGAACAAGCTACCTGAATTATATACAGAAATTGTTAGGGGACACAGAGGGCAATTTGTGCCCTGATGCAATTGCTACATTGGCTGCAGATCGAAGGCAATGGATGGGACTCATGGTTGCCTGCAAGAAAAATGCAGCCGAAGGATGATGAGTGACTTCATTAGTGTTGAATAAAGTCAAGTTCTCAAACAAATCCTTGCATGTATGAATTTGAACAATGTTTTCATGAGATCAGGTTCCAGTAGGTACACTTTTATGATAGTATCAAATTTCGAAAATGGGTCGCCATTTAGAGTCATCATACCATATGATGATTCAGACATCATCATATTTAGTATATTATTTATTCATTAGGTATCCTCCTTCTTTAGTGTTCTGCCTGACGGCAGGTCCGCTCTGACAGCTTCAGCCATCAAAGTTTCTAGGGAAGGATTACAGTAGTGGTTTCCTCGTTGCCTTCTACTGGATTACTGTAGAGGTTTTCTCCTCTCAACCATTTACACCTATGGACAATTTACAGTAGCCAGTTCACCTAACCACATGTCTTTGGACTGTGAGGGAAACCGGAGCACCTGGAGGAAACCCACGAAGACACGGGGAGAACATACAAATTCATTCCACACAGAAAGGCCCCCGTCGGCCACTGGGCTCGAACCCAGAACCTTCTTGCTGTGAGGCGACCGTGCCAACCACTACATCACCGTGCCGCCCTAATTAGGTATAGTACATCTAAATGAGATGTAAGGTTGCTTAGTTAAGGTGGATTCATCTTCAGTCAGATCTTTATCTTGTCAGGGTTGTTGTGGATCCAGGGCCTATCCTGGGAACACTGGACACAAGGTGGGAATACGTCAGTTAATTTTAAGAACAATCATGAAACAAATTCTACCAATCTATGGACACAAATGGCTGTTTACTATTACCTGTGTACAGAACAAGCAATTAGATCACATTTGTAAACATGTTCCAGTGTTGGAGTGACAATGTGGTCACCATGTTTGTCAAATCTTTCATACAATTCTAGTCTGGTAAACACAATTATGGGATTGAATACACCGAGAATGAAACATCCAGTGGTGGCTTCAAATTTAAGGCACCTTCATGTGACTATATTTTGATTGGGACAGTCCTTGGAACATACCAAGACCCAAAGTTATTAAAGAGTTTTGATAACACTGATCAGTTATGGGGCGACACGGTGATACAGTGGTTAGCGCTGTCTCCTCACAGCAAGTATGATTTTCCTTTCTGCCTGTGTGAGTTTCCTCCAGGTGCTCTGGTTTCCTCCTACACTCCAAAGACATGCGGATTAGATCAACTGGTTACTCTAAATTGCCGATAAGTGTGAATGTGAGTGTGAATGGCTGTCTGTCTCTCTGTGTTAGCTTTGTGATAGATTGGCGACCTGTCCAGGGTGGACCTCACCTCTTGCCCAGAGTCAGTTGGGATTGGCTCCAGCTCACACAAAAGCTGCAATGGATAAGTGGTATAGACAATGAATGAAGGGATGAATGAATGATCAGTTATGGAGGCACATCATTTTATTTTCCTAAAGAGAAGCTATTTAGATGGATTGTATTATTCAGATCAATAGGGGCTGCCATGACTATGGACTTATATCTGTGCCATGTGCATATTTGTAGGATTATGAGTAACTGAATTACTGCAAATTCAAATACTATACACATCCATTATCTGTCGCTTATTCTGTTCTACAGGGTCGCAGGCAGGCTGGAGCCTATCCCAGCTGACTATGGGCGAGAGGCGGGGTACACCCTGGACAAGTCGCCAGGTTATCACAGAGCTGACATGACTAGATTATAATTTAATTAATTATACTCCTTCAGGAGACAAATAATTATGATCTGTTTAAATAGTTTGAGCACCTATAAGAGTTCCAGTCTCCTGGTGTAGAACGATTTCTCAACCAATATCACTTTTCCTCACTTAACACCTGTATTTTTGTCACCTAAACATCTCATATTGATGTAAATTGTCACCGATGTCATGGAAACTCTATTGGGAAAGTCCTTGTGTTTTTAATTTTCAGGAGGATATGGAAATGCTATCTGAGTGAAGAGAAAATGCTGATGCACTCACAGATAAAGGTTTGATAATGTCTATCTTTCAATCACTACATCCATGCACAAAATATTCCAGTTTTTGCCCTTATTCCAAAAAAGACAATATTCCTAATAAGCTGTTTACCTGGCTAATGAAAATGAATATTCTGCTAATATTCCCATTTACATGCTGCCGTGCATAATCCAATTACCATAAAATGCCCTATGATGGTTTGTGTACAACACAAACTCTGTCCAACATGTCAGTCTGTAAAATAAAAGGGAGAGAAAAGTCAAGAGAATGCAACAGCGGGCCCCGACACAAAATACTTTTACCTGAGCAAAAACCCATTAGCACGGCTTTGTCCATTGGACCAGATCTGGTACTTTCTTTTTAGTGAGGTCAGTCAGTGGGCTGGTGACGTACTAATAGTTAGGCATGTATCACTTATAGTAGCCAGCCAGCCCCAGGAATTGCCTCACCCCCTTTTTGGTCTTGGGCAGGCCGCAATTACTGCAGTCTTATCAATTTGGGGATGCACCTCCCATGACCCAAGTGGAAGCCCAGATACTGCACTTCCACCTGTCCAATTGCATATTTTTGGGGGGTTGCTGTGAGTCCAGCATGCCTCAGCAACCTCAGGAATGCCCTGAAATGTTGTAAATGCCACTCCCAATCATTACTAGAAATGATTATGTCAACAAGATAGGCTGCCACATATGCATTGTGCAGACAGAGAATTCAGTCCATGAGATGCTGAAATGTTGCTGGGGCCCCAAACAACTCGAAAGGAAGAGTAACAAATTGGTGTAAACCAAACAGAGTGGAAAAGGCCATTTTCTTATGGGATAATGGAGTCAAGGGGATTTGCCAATGTCCCTTTGTTAAATCCAGTGTCAAGTAAAAGTGAGCTGTGTCTAATTGATTGAACAGTTCATCACTATGAGGCATCAGATATGCGTCAAATTTAAACACCATGTTGACTTTTCTATAGTCCACACAGAACTGGACCGACACATCAGTCTTGGGAACCAAGACCACCGGGCTGCTCCAGTCGCTGTGTGACTCCTCAATTACCCCCATCTTAAGCATAGCCTGGAGTTCATCCTGAACCACATTTTTCTTGTGTTTGGGGAGCCAATACGGACGGCTGCGCACCACCACCCCTGGGGGAGTCTCAATGTGGTGTGACCAGGGAGGGGCAAGAACACATTGCAGAATTCCTCCTGCAACCTAATGACCTGTGCTCTCTGGGATGGTGAGAGGTGGTCTCCACAGGGGACCAGGGTGAATTGGGCAGCACTTTTTAGACTTACCTCAGATCCCAGCTCTGCCCTCTCCGAAACTACTGTCTCCAGAGCCACAGGAACCGCCTCCCTTCCACAGTGTCAGGAGATTAAGGTGGTAAATTTGACATGTGTCGCCTCGATCTGGACATTCGACCTCATAGTCGACCTCCTCAATTCACCGTGTGACCTCAAAGGGCCCTTGCCACTTGCCGAGTAATTTTGAGCTTGAAGTGAGCAGTAAAATGAGGACTTTATCTCTCGGTGCAAATTCCCTTAGCTGTGCCCCTCTGTTGTACAGGCGAGATTGATGTTCTTGGGCCTGTAGTAAATTCTCCTGGGTTATGTGACTCAGTGCGTAGAGTTTTGCTCTCAGGTCAAGAACGTATTGAATTTCATTTCTGCTTTGAGAAGGCCCCTCCTCTCCATTTTCTCTAAAGATTTCTAAGACACCACAGTGCTTGCTTGAGATGGAGATAGAGATGGTGGTGGACATGGAAATAGACATGGAGATGGAAACAAAGATCAAGATGGATGTGGAGATAGAGGTGCAGACAGAGATGGTGGTTGAGATGGAGGTGGAGATAGAGATCATGGTGGAAATGGAGTTGGATATGGTAGTGGAGATGTATTTGGAGATGGAAGTGGAGATGAAAGTGGTGGTAGAGAGGGTGTAGGATTTTGAGATTGAGGGAAATGATGGTTGAGATGGAGATGCAGAGAATGGGGATAAAGTTTATGATGAGCATAATTATATGAGAAAAAATAAAATCGAATGTATACCTAAATATAAATCAGATGCTGTAGCCTTCACACTCACTACACCACTCGACAGACATGCACACACACTGCTAACACACATTCACCACATCTCAACCTAACCGACCACTTCCATCATCAGCATAGAGTGAGGTAAGATCTTTTAGAACCATTCTCCATTGGTGCAGTACGGTTCCACAAATACGAGGGTAAATCAAAAAGTTCTAAGACAGATGTTATAATTTCAAAAGGAATTCAAAAGAATTCAAAAAAGGAATACAAAGAAGGAGGCGGCACGGTGGTGTAGTGGTTAGCGCTGTCGCCTCACAGCAAGAAGGTCCGGGTTCGAGCCCCGTGGCCGG
>JAOANJ010000018.1:26880029-26892443 GCA_026413345.1 Ariopsis seemanni
TAACTGGGTTCTCTTTATCTACTTTTAGGACTTGTGTGAAAATCTGATGTTGTTTTAGGTCATATTTATGCAGAAATGTAGAAAATTCTAAATGGTTCACAAACTTTCAAGCACCACTGTATTCTCACTCTTAAAACATTTTCATTCAAATGTATTTTCTGTTTATTCCCAGCTGTGCTCAGTCAGAAGGAGAAGAGAAACCAAGTTCATACAGCACTGATGGAGAGGCTAAGGTATGGAATGTAGTGTTTATCAACACTGCTATTTGTATGTTGGAATAGTTGCTTTTAAAGTTTCAAAAGCTTAAAAGGTAATTGATTAAATAAAATAAAGTTGCGAGCTTGGTATGATGTGATCAGACAGTTAAGTCCATGCAACCAGCTTGTCAGTTATTATGAACATCTTATTTTATTTCCAGCTTTTTTTGTAGTGTCATGCAGTGTTACCACAATTCATAATCTCTTCTTTGGTGTGTGTCTTTGTCTAGTGTTTTGCTGTGCGATCTCTGGGCTGGGTGGAGATATCGGAGGAAGAGATGGCACCTGGCAAGAGCAGCATTGCCGTAAATAACTGCATCAGACAGCTGTCTTACCACAAACACAACCTGCACGACACAGCTGGCATCTGGGGAGAGGTGTGTGTAATAGTGCCTGTCTGATGTAAAGAGGAAGACCTGAGTTAAATGAATGAAAGTTGCTGATTATTGCCACTGTGTTCTCCAGGGTAAGGACATGCTCCTGGTGCTAGAGAACGAGATGCTAAATCTGATTGATCCTCTGGGACAAACCCTTCTCCACTCGCAGCCTATAGTCAGCATCCGTGTGTGGGGTGTCGGCAGGGACAACGGCAGGTTAGTACAATAACCAAGACGAGCAAGAGTGAAGGCGTGACCAAAACACAAACCTTTATATCCAAATACTTATGTCTTCAAGGTCATTGCGGGTCCTTAAAACCCAAATCAGGAATTCTTCCAGGAGCTCCTTGACTTTTTAAACGAAGTGAAAAGTGTACATCTGTACTTCTATACTCAATTTGTCGCATTACAGCTAGCTTAAATACAACTTGTACAAGTATTTTCCGTGCAGCTTTTTTTTTTTAAACAGCAAAACGTTAATGTTTAAATAATGATATTCTGGCATAGTGATGCTACTTTTTACTTGTGACTTCACTTTTCTTAGTCATCAGTACGCAGCCTATTCATCTGTTCTATGTATTAGCCTTTACTATAACTTATTTTAAGTGCAGTTCATCTATTATTTATTTTTAATGGGAGTTGCGCTGTTGAGCAACTTCAGAAAAGGCTACTAAATAATTATGACCTGAAGATCTCAGCATGTCCATGTTTGCAGAGATGCTAATTTGACCACAGATTGTTAAACACCCCGTTCAGTTCTCTTCAAAGGAGCAGTAGTTCTTCAGCAAGGCATATCGTAATGAAAACACTGAAAACAATGCCTCTTCCCCACAACCGTGTCTGCTTTGTGTGTGGTTTCTGGCCAGACATTAAGCTAATGCGAAAAAAATATCAAGAGAAATCTTAAATAAAGAGCGTGATCTATTTCATGGCAAAATTGTTAATTTCTGAATTTTCTAATGCATCTACAATATTCTATGAAATATTAAACAGCACATTTAATCTGTTCTTAAGAATGACTCATGTGGGTATTCTGAGTTTTTCAGGCCTTCCATTCTCTGCACAGTGCTTTTTCTCCAGTTTGGCTTACATTTCTCTTGTTTTAACAGTGGTGCTGCATAAATGATGCATGTTTTGCGAGACACAATGCTTGACAACATGCATGATTCATTTGATTTTAGTTTAAGTTGACTTGTTAGACTAGGTTGGACTTCTGTTGTGCTCCCTCATTTGTTTGCTGTTCAAACTTGTTTCGGTTTCTCTCTATGCTGCTGCATTCTGGGACTCAGGGAGAGGTAGTGTATTGCTATTATTGTGCCTTATTTTCCATATTTGTGGTCATCATGGCGATATGCTGCCACAGCCGAGTTTCACCTCACAGCCTCATTTTCATGACTCGCTCACTGCTGTGTGGAATTTACATTCATAAAGTGTTGTTGATTTTTTTAAATATTTATTTTATACATTTCTGTCTGTAGTTTGATCTAGTGTGCAGTATATTACACTGATTTTGTGATACTTAGAAACAGTAATAGTATGACATTGTAGTGCCCTTCATTTCATCCTTCATCATTTTAGTCTTAAAGTCCTCCATCTTCCTTAATCCTGACAACCCAAATATGTGTGTATTTTTGTGCATGTGTTCACTCAGTCATGACTTTTTCACCACAGGGACTTTGCCTACGTGGCTCGAGACAAGCTAACCCATGTTCTGAAGTGTCACGTGTTCCGGTGCGACACTCCTGCCAAGAACATTGCCACCAGCATGCATGACATCTGTTCTAAGGTTAGCATTTCTCTGTTAAGGAATTAGCACTGACCGTGTTTTGAACTGAATTTCATGAATCCAAAAACTTCACTGATCTGTGTTCTTAAACAGTAAAATGGTGACCATATGTACCATGGCCACTCCTTTTTCTGTTGTCATTGCAGTTTTTATTATTATTATTATAAATATATAAACCATGAGCCAGTAATTAGGCCAAATAGGATGTGTTGTGTTTTGGTGAATTTAGTTTTCTATATGTGAAAAATTAGGAAGTCACATCTATGAAATTTTAGTTCGCAAAGGAACTTGGGGAACAGGCAACTGCTTATTTGTGGTAAAATTATAAAAGGTCGTGTCTGTGCTTTGCACATATTGCAGATTATGGCACAGAGGAAGTCTTCAAAATCAAGTCTGAACAGACTCAACATTGATCCCTCCAAACTAGTGGACATTCCGGTTCAGGGTATGTAACATCACTTGAAAATTATGAAGAATATTCTGTACAATATAGGACTTGCATGTACTGGCAATTTTAATAGGAACACCTGTTTATTCATGCAATTATAGCATCAGCCAATCGTGTAACAGCAGCACAATGCATAAAATCATGCAGATACAGGTCAAGAGTTTCAATTAATAGTAGGCATGTAACGATAAATTATGATACAAATTTATGACTATTCGAATCACTGACATAAAAAATGAATCGTGATTATCAGGCTGCATGATTGTAGTTAACAGTTAGCAGTAATTTTGCATTGTTTACACAGCAGGGGACACAATAACGTACAATAGCAGGAATCCAAGTGACTTCAGCCTAGGCAGATGTGACACAGATCTAATGCCCCAAAAACCTACAAAAAACAGGTCTAAAATGAAAAAGATGCTATGCTACAGCACCCGGGGAGCAGTTGGGGGTTGGGTGCCTTGCTCAAGGGCACTTCAGCCCATGGCTGCCCCATGTTAACCTAACTTTGGACTGTGGGGGGAAACCGGAGCACCCAGAGGAAACCCACACAGGCTCGGGGAGAACATGCAAACTCCACACAGAAAGGCCCTCGTCAGCCATTGGGCTTGAACCCAGAATCTTTTTACTGTGAGGCAACCGTGCTAACAACTACACCACAGTGTTGCCTGCCAAAAGCTAAAGAAAAAGAGGGGGAAAAAAATCGAAGTATTAGATTATATTAGTGTTCATAAAAGTTTATTAGGAAAAGGCCAATTTATGAACTTCTAAATTTTTAATAAAAGGAATATTTTAGTTAATAGACTTTATAAATGTGTGTAAATATAATTATTGTTGGTTGTTAAGAAAATTAAACGTTTTTTTTAAATTATTTAAAATAAACAAAAAAATCTTTAAATTGATGGAAAATAAATGTTGAATTTTTATTTTTTTTATAATTTATTTATTTTATTTTTTTACCCCCCAAAAAAATTGTGTGGAAATTGAATTGTGGATTGGGTGAATCATTACATGCCTAGATAATATTCATATCAAACATCCAAATGGGAAAAATCTGACCTCAGTGACTGACAATGCGTTGGTTGTTGCCCAGTGAGTTGTAACTGGACAGTTGACTTGAACTGACAATTAAGTTTTTTCCAATATTCTACTGCCCAGTTTAGGTGAGCCTGTGACCTCCTGTAGCCTCCAATTCCTGTTCTTGGCTGCTAGGAGTGAAACCCGATATGTTCATCTGCCTCAAGCTTTGATGTGTTGTGCAATCAGAGATGCTTTTCTGCTCGCCACAATTGTAAAGAATGATTTGTTGAGTTACCGTAGTCTTCCTTTCAGCTCAAAACAGTCTGGCCATTCTCTTCTGACCACAGAACTGGGTGCTTTTTGTTCTTCACACCCATTCAGTGTCAACTCTAAAGACTGTTGTGTGTGAAAATTCCAGATCATCAGCAGTTTCTGAAAGATTCAGGCCAGCCATTTTTCCTCATTCTGATAACTGATGTGAACATTAACTGAAGCTCTTGATCTATATCTGCATGATTTTACACGTTGCCGTGCTGCAGCATGATTGCTGATTTGGATAATGTATGAATGGGCTGGTGTACAGGTATTCCTGTTAAAGTGGCCGGTGAGTGTAGTGTTGTATAGGAAGGTTCTTCCTGTTTGGTTGAAGCAGGTCTCATGATTCCTACATTTTTAACTTGTAGAGTTCCCAGCACCAAAGAATGAGCTGGTCCAGCGTTTCCAGGTGCGCTACCTTGGTAATGTACCGGTGGCAAAACCAGTAGGTAAGGAATACTTTTTCTCTTTTGGAGGCTTCAGCGTTGTCAGTCTGAAAGCTGCTTTTGTCAGGCTCAAATGTTAACACTGGCGTTTTTTTTGCTCAGGAATGCAGATTTAGGAAAATGATTTAGGGAGAGAGAGGTATTTCCTGACACAACCTCAGAGTAGCCTCAAAGCCTTACTAAAACAGACTAAACCTCAAGTGTCAAACTTGGGTCCTGGAAGGCCACCTCCCAACATAGTTTGTTTTCCCTCTTTTAAGACACCAAATTCAGATTGTGCTGTGATGTGGCTCTCGGAGGGCTTTAGAAATGTTGTGCACAAAATGAGGCTCAAGTTTAAATGCTTTTTTTTTTTTTTTTGGTCAGCTAGATTTCACTCTGTCCTGTGGTTAAGTGGAAGTGTTACCTTACAGTGGAGATTCATGTAAATTGATCTTCCAAGGTTCCATGTGGACAGTGTTGTCTGTCATATGTCATTAAATAAAACGCTGCATTCGCTCGACATACAACAGATTTTATACACAAATTTGCTTAAGTTAACATGTGCGTTGAGAATAATAAAGAGGCTAATGCATATGAGATGGTGTATGCATGTTTTTTATATGCATATGTTACTACATAATTTAATTCTGGAATTCATACAGACTTTTTTTTTTTTTAAATAAATAAATGAGGATACAGACTGGAGTGTGACACCCCCGCTCCAAAGAAAAGGGTTGCTGGCTAACTAAACGTAGACGATGGGTGTAGGCATTCTGAAGGGGTTATACTTTCAGCAGTCTGATTTAAGTTTGGGTTTTGAATTTTTGCATAAAATTAGAACACTGGTCTTTTTGTCTCGCTGTGTGTTCTCCACTTAGGTATGGATATTGTTAATTCTGCCTTGGAGAATGCACTTGCCTCAAGAGACAAAGCAGATTGGAGTCCTGTGACTGTGAATGTGGCTTCTGCTACTCTTACTATTCTTATTTCAGATGTGAGTATAATTACACACCTACACAGTCTAATAGTTATTTTTGTAATTCAATGTGTTATATAAAAACATTGCATTTGTTTTGGGTGTGGTTTGAAATAACATTTCATCTACTTTTTGTGTGTGGGTGAAGACTGAGGAGGTTCTGTCAGAGTGTCGCGTGCGTTTCCTGTCCTTCATGGGCGTAGGGAAAGATGTACATACTTTTGCCTTCATCATGGCTGAAGGCCCTGGAGATTTCATCTGCCACATGTTCTGGTGTGAGCCCAATGCTGCCAGTCTGAGTGAGGCCGTGCAGGCTGCATGCATGGTGAGTGAAAATTTTTATTATTATTATTTTTTAATACAGTCTTCAAAAGCGGCATGCAAATGTAATGCATGTGGACTTGTCACTTATCTATGCCGACTTGCAAAAAATACTTTGTTTTAAAATAAATCACAATTCCACCCTTAAATAGTTTTAGACCAAATTTCATAGCATCTTTAGTGCTTTTAGGAACAGCATTTTCTTTCATAATTTGTAATTCTTCCTCGCTTGCGGTGACAGCCGCCATTTTGTCGAGTCGCTCGAGGTGATTATCAAGAAATAATCCGAATTTCTCGACTAATCAGGGCATGTGATTTTCTATAATCACCTCCGTATTTAGACTAAAATGATATATTACGAAACACGCATAGAATATAGAGGATATTGCACAGTGGTGCGAAAACAAGAAGTTTATCTTTGAGTGGTGAACATATTCACGAGCGGGCGACGCAACGACAAATATTTTTCAGCACGAGAAGAAGACAAACGTCACATCTTCACGTTCTTTTTATTATATGGACACATCCACAAAAAAAATGCACAAGTTAATTAAAAGCATTTTAATTTTGAACTGGTTCGCCGTTTTGACAAATCATGTCCAGTCAGCGGAAAAACACTGGGAGTGATGTCATCGGGGTGAAATGTCACACGGATCTGCGATGCATTTCGTATGAAAAATACAAGTTTTTCAACACGAGAAGATAAACTTCAAGTCACTGTGTGATTTTTATTTTATTTTTTTTCTTATTATATAGATGCATTCACAAACAAAAAGTACCCAAATTTATCAAAACAATTCATCAATTTCCTCACAAGTGAGGATATTGGAAAATATGTTCCTCGATGTCCTGGATGTACTTTGTATGAAAAAGACGAGTGGTGTATTTCCCAGTAAAACACTCATGTCCGGATGAATGGGATATGACTATTACCACCTGTTCGTTACAACCCAGTAATGACAACTGGCATAACTGGCTGTGTGAATATGACCTGCTTATTTTTGTAGCAAAAAACAGTAGAATCTTTTTTTTTTTTTCCACTTAACTTTTCACTGAAAATGTATGCAATTATACTTAAAAAAAAAAAAAAACAGATTTGCCAAATTTTATTTTTTTGTAGTAAGGAATGTAGATTTTAACATCAGTGTGTGCTATTGCATACTGAAAAATTCACAAAAAGAACAGTTTAGACCTTCCAATATAAAAGTAAGCTGATTGACGATTGTGTCTGTCAGTATTTATTGACTCCCTGGAAGCCCCTCCCTTTCCTCTGTCATACATTATTAGGATTTAATCTCTTGATATTCTTGCAGGAAAGATGTGGCCTGCCTTTGTTTATTAATGTTTGACTGATTGACATTAGCCAAATATGTAGTTAACATTCAAATCAATCAATCAAAGTCCTTCCCATGCCATGTGGCGCATAGGGCAGCGCCGATCTCCGTTTCCGTAGCCCTCGGCCTCTTGCCTATTACATAGCTACGGTTACAGTGGGGGGCTAGTCCTCTGGTAACCACAAGAGTTTGACTCCCCACTCACATCTGTATTGCAGCATGCTTTGCCAGATCGCAGTAGGTACCATTTTTATGATGGTCTTTGGTATGACCCGACCATGAGTAGAACTCGCGATCTCCCGATCGAGAGGCGGACACGCTAACTACTTTGGCTATAAATAGTCAAAACCTGTGGAAAAGACTTAAATAGACTTACAGTGAAGAGTTAATTCTAACACTTTACAAATAATTTTAATGGTAATGATTATTAGAAAGCGATTAAAAGCATTGCTTGCTCTCCTGCCCCAGTCGGCAGCACGTTTAGTGCCAAGTACCTGGTGGTGAACATAAAACTCTGCATGTGCACTAGTGATTTGTGAAAGGACTGAAAAGTTAATTCCAAGGCCTGCTCAGCAATTTGTACATTTTTCATATTCTTTGCAAATGGACAAGGGCAATTGTTTTGTGCTGGTAATCCCCTTCGTGTACTGCCTGCCTTTCGTGACTGTTTTGATGCTGTGCTATATTGCATGTATTAAAGATTGCAGTATTTGTCATTTTATATCCGTGTGCACGTCTGGTTCCAGCTGAGGTATCAGAAGTGTCTGGATGCCAGGCCCCCCAGCAGTATCTCGTGTCTGCCTGGCCCTCCCGCGGACTCTGTTGCTCGCAGGGTGGGCTCCAGTGTTAAGAAGGGTGTGCAGAGCCTGCTGGGAACATTCAAGAGATCTGGAGCTCAGACACCGTGAGAAAACGAGTCCCCCCCACAGTGGCTCTCATTTCTCCACCTCCCTCTTCACCCCAGTTTGTCCTCCACTTGTCAGCTGTAGATCTCAATCAAGCGTGGAACACGCATTTCATTTCTCCTGGCCTCTTCAGATGAGCTCAGGTTTTCCTTCATTTCTGTGTCGTGAGTTGTATGAAAGTACGAACAAGACATGATTTTAGAAACACATGTAATTGTTACACAATAATTACGCCAGCACTATTTCACACTTTGGTCGAGATAGATAGTTTTGCATCTCATTACTGATTCTTCAGCAACGTCCTTCTTGGGGTTTGAAAGCGAATGAGCATATGCAATGTCTGTCTCCTTAAAAACTGGACCAAATTGTCGTTATCAAAATGTACACAAAATAATGCGGAACGATACGCTTTTTAAAAACACTAAAACTAGCACCAGTAACATCACTACAGTTAATGCAATGTGCTATATGTACTGTAACACTGCTGTTGCAACAGGTTTTTAAATCTTGAAAGCATGACTACGTTTAAATAGAATGGATGGCTCTAAAGTTGCGTGCATATTTTCCACTACAGAACACGTTGTGCGTGTTTAGGATGCTTTCACACTAGACTTTTTTTTTTTTCTTTCCCTCCCCCCGTCTTTTTTTCAACTGCAAACATGTTTTGCACATAAATCCTATGGGAAGCAGCGACAAAATGCACTGCTTTAAAAAGAAAAAATTGCCACAAGCGTTATTTTTGGTCCCAGAAGAGCATTTTCAAAGTAGAGTGACATGAAACCACTCAACTAATCAGATTGCAAGTTGAGGGGCAAGCGAGACATCACAACCACCGGGGGAAAACCTTTGACAGAAAAATGTGTCTGGGTTGTGAACAAATATATGGAGATTTACATCAAATCACTCATTGTTTTTGGGATGCAATGTGATGTCCCACTTTAACTGTGGCTGCATGCAGCAAAGTCACACAAATAGCTTCTCTTCTTGTGATTTATTTTTTTTTTTTGTGCAAAAATCATACCTATAAGTAAAGATTAAGCTTTATTTGATCTTGTATGCCGACAATAATCAATCAAATCTAAATGGCAAGCTTGTCTAGTTAGTTACCGTAGTTATTAAAAGGACCGTTGGTGTGTGTTGTGCAGCCGGTTTTATTTATTTTTTTAATTCCTCTGTAACAGCACAAAAAGTCCACGAGCCAGTGATTTTTTTTAATTTTTTTTCCTGCAAAAAAGAGACAAGTGTGAAAGCACCCTTTGCGTGTAGTGAATCATAACTGCAGAAGACCTAGACTATAAATCTACGCTGTATATGACACAACTGACCACATGTAGATGTGACCTTTTTCAGTGCATTTTAGGTTTATTATTTACACGTTCTGATGGTTTTATCTGACTGGATTTATTTAAGCAGATTATTTATATACTCTAAAATAGCATTACTGTATCATAGTCTTCCAAAAGGAACTGGCTCAGCGAAGAGCCCCTGGATATTTCACTAGTTTAAATGGGCATTAGTGATGATTGATTTTTTTTCGGTAGGATTTTTAAAGGATTTTAAGTTGTGTTCGTAGAATATTATGTTTAATTTCCCTGCTGGATGGGAATTCTGTTTTTTAGACATGTGAGGTCTCACCACTGTGTGGTTTTTGTTTTTATCCTTAAAAAAAAAAAAAAAAAAGAGTGACCTCCTATCATTTTTCTGAATGTGTACACGTCAGCCTTCACCGGGTTAGCGAGATCTGATCTGGAGCAGAAATGAGAGGAGATAACGCTTTAATCATGCAGTATAGGTGTAGGTATAGTGATGTACAGGAAGAGGGCGCTCTGTGCTTTCCGTTGGTCTTGTACAATATTGTCAGGCTCATTTCTCGAATGGTTTCTTTGTGAGTCGTGTGTATTTTAGAACAGGAAAAAAAAAAAAAGGAAATTTCTCATATACACTTGAAAGAACCATGTGTCACTGATTTGTCATGCGTGTATATACAGGTTATACACTGATCTTTTTCCCCCTCTCATGCACCTTTTGTAATATAATTCACCATGACTTGCCTCGTCGTTTGGTTCTAAAACCAGTAACAGCCATTGACGAACATCACATCCTACAATTACTCGCTGAATGTTATTGTGTATATAAACTAATGTAGTAATAGTAGCAGAATGCACCCATATCCAGTAGCACATTTCTCCGAATACAAACAGGTTGTGTAGACTGTAGGTCACCCACAGATGCTTTTTTTTTTAAACTGTTCTGTTGGCTTGTGAATAAACCTTAGCTTTGATCACAGCTGCTAAAGAAAGAATGTATGAAAGGAAATGGAGTTTTGTCTTTTTTTTAGTTTTTTTTTTTTATGAACCATATTGCGGTAGCTTGCACTGCATTTGCTCGACGGAGCAAAAATGTGTACATGGTTGTCTCCGCGTTTCCTGAATAAACTGTAAGGGACTGTAGATCTCAATCACCTCGTGTCATGGAGATTGGTAACACCATGGAATAAGATCTGTGTATTGTACCTTGAAAATAAATGCTAGTTGTTTGTTTAATCCATTTTAGGAAAATCTGCATTTAAATTTTTTTTTATTATTTTAAATTTAACTGAAGAATGAATGAACGTGCCAAAGTGCACAAAGCCACCATAACCAGCCAGTCAACTTCATACTTCTTGATGCATAATAAAGCCATCTGTGAGCGAGTTATCTGGATAGGTGTGTGTGCTATGATAGTGCATTTTCTCATGTGTAATATGCAAATATTATTCAAGTGTTTAGTGTTTCTAGAATGCATTTATGTTTAATTCAGCAAGAGACCATTTCTTTTATTTTGTTATTGCTTGTTTTGAATTGCTTTCTTATAATGTAAATTAGGTGTCATGTACTGTATATACATATTAATATGATGTGTCACTTGACAAAATAAAAGTTACTGTCTGTCTCCTCACTGAGGACTGTGTCTTAAATTAATTTTAAAATTCCGGTAGAAACCTGAAGACCAGGGAATGTACTTTTCGAATCCTATGCATTGCACACATTCTCTCAGGCTTAAATCTAATTTCAAAAGCATATTAACCATTATATGTTCACTGACAACTTTTTAGGAACACCGGCTGACTCATGCAATTATCCTGTCAGCCAAGTGTGTAAAATGAAGATAGCACGAATTGGTCTTTTTCTAATCTTTATCTGTTCAGTTTAGATGAAGCCGTGTTCATGATCACCTCAGATTCTTGTTCTTGGCTGAAGGGAGTGAAACTCAATGTGGTCTTCTTTTGTTGTAGCTCATCTGCCTCAAGATTTATAGATTTTGAGATGATTTTCTGCTCAGCGTGGTTGTAAAGAGTGGAAATATCGGTGTGTGTGTGTGCTTTAAACGTGGTTGTGTCAGATATATGTATACATGACAAAATATCCTTTTATCAGCAAGAAAACAAGTTCAAGTGCCAATTCTGAAAAAATGGAAAAATGCTGAACATTGCAGAATAATATGGGGGGAAAAAAAAGCTGAATATTACATTACAGGTATTTAGCAGACACACTTATCCAGAATGATGTACAAGACCCTGATATATCCACAGCAACAGGCAGCCTGGGGAGCAGTTAGGGGTTAGGTGCGTTGCTCAAGGGCACTTCAACCATTCATGCTGGTCCAGGGAATCGAACCAGCAACTTTTTGGTGCCAAAGTTACTTCTCTCACCATCAGGCCATGGCGTAAAGAATATTGAATATTGGCTCTGATTATTGGTCGAGCTAATAATCGGTCAACCCCGATAATCAACTCTGCATATACCCAGCAAAAAAAGCTTGTCCTGCCCCTGACTGCCATGAAAAAAGTGAGAGATTTTATTCCTTAAAATGGGGCTGGTATCAGTATTCTCTGTTCTCTATACTTGTCTACAGTGGTTTGGTGGGTGGTGTAATGGTTATCATTATTGCCTCACAGCAAGAAGGTTCCGGGTTCAAACCTCGTGGCCGACAGGGGCCTTTCTGTGTGGAGCTTGCATGTTTTCTGATGTTTTAGGTCATATTTCTGCAGAAATATGACCTAAAACATCAGATTTTCACACAAGTCCTAAAAGTAGATAAAGAGAGCGCAGTTAAATGAGACGAAAAATATTATACTTGGTCATTTATTTATTGAGGAAAATGATCCAATATTACATATCTGTGAGTGGAAAAAGTATGTGAACCTCTAGGATTAGCAGTTAATTTGAAGGTGAAATTAGAGTCAGGTGTTTTCAATCAATGGGATG
>JAOANJ010000018.1:28037452-28048391 GCA_026413345.1 Ariopsis seemanni
ACATTTTATGGAGTTTATAAACCACACCAAGTGGAAACATATTAAACCACCTTGTAATTTTTTTATTTTTTTTTTTAAGACCAAGCTTTTCCTCAAAACATTTTTTTTTCTCCTTTCAGAATCCAAAATCTGTTTCTAAATGATTTCAGGAAATGGTACTTGCTTTTATCAGATTTACATTAAAAAAAAAAAAAATTAAGATAACAATTCCTTAAAAGTGTGAGAGTCTTCAGAGTGGAAATAAATATTTTAATTCTCAACACTGAAGACAGAGTTTATGAAGTATGCACATAATACTTGTATCAGCCATCACCTGGGAAATAAAAAAAATGGTTATCTATTGTGATATGTGGGATATTTTTAATTACCCGATTCAGCTGTTGTGTTTTGCCTTAAACATGCATTTAACTCAAAATGTGATGTTTATGTTTTGAATAGTAGATTGCCTGAATGAAGGACGTTGATGCATATTCAGTGATGGATGATGCCACAGTTGGTTGGAGACTGTAAAAAGGGAAATCCTCTCACACAAGGTTCAAATTTTCTACTCGGGCAACTCCGCCCTCTCCAGTAGCACCCAGTGTGCACTCCGAGTGAAATCAGTCGGCTTAAAGTGCCCTTCCGTTGTGCCACCTGCGTCTGTTCCCTGCGTTCAAGCCTCCGTTACAATGCGCCTGCTGTGCGTAATCTGCGGACTCCTGACGTCTCTGTCCGTGTGCGGGAAGCCCGACTGCTTCTCCACCCCGGTGCGGGAGCTGGCACTGCGCGCTGGGCTCGTGTTTGAAGGGGTAGTGGAGGAATCCCCGGAGAGACCGGGGTACGGAACGGAACCGTTCCGTGTGAATGGGGTAACGGAAAAGACGCGCGAGCCAGTACCGGGTACAGAGCTTCATCCAAGTAGGATAAGAGTGCACCGGCTATGGGAGATCAAGACCGGAGGGCTCAGCAAGGACACCGTGGTGTTTCTTGTCTATTCCCGGGAGGATAAATGCTTTCGGATGAAAGCAGGAACGCGGTATGTGTTCTTCACGGAACCCACCGGAGACGCGTCGGTATTGCGCGCGCTCACTCCGCCTGTCCAGAGCAAGCGCATGGTGAGAAATAATATCACTCACGTGCTGTGCCAAACATGCGGTAAGCACCTCATCTTATCTATCTATCCATCCATCTATCTATCCTTCCTTCCTTCCTTCCTTTCTTTCTTTCTTTAATCAAACTTTTCCCTCAAACTTTACATGTTTGGCACCTGTTGCCAGATTGAACGATTTCACATAAATTCATTTATTACAACCTCATGGGTCTGGGAGAAAATGATGACACTGTTGGATATAAACCTAAACAGTGTCACAGGGTTGCACTTGCTATCCTGAGGTTGAGGTTACATCTCAAAGGCATCTATTGCTATTCAATTCATGCAAACCTAGTAAATTCATGTCAAGCTTATATTGTTCATCCAAACTGGCAAGCAATCTGAGCTTGGATAATCATGGTGTAGTGGTTAGCATTGTTATCTCGCAGCAAGAAGGC
This sequence comes from Ariopsis seemanni, assembly GCA_026413345.1. Classification (NCBI taxonomy): domain Eukaryota; kingdom Metazoa; phylum Chordata; class Actinopteri; order Siluriformes; family Ariidae; genus Ariopsis; species Ariopsis seemanni. The sequence continues at coordinate 28,038,980 of JAOANJ010000018.1, forward strand.
TCTGGGTTTGAGTCCAGTGGCCGACGGCGGTCTTTCTAAGTAGAGTTTGTGTGGGTTTCATCCTGGTGCTCCGGTTTCCCCCTACAGTCCAAAGACGTGCAGTTGGGTTAACTGGCGACTCTAAATTTTCCATTGATCAAGCTTGGAAGAGGGATGGGCTCTGCTAAGTTTAAAAAAAATTCCCTAGACACACCAATAATGGCCTGTTAAAATGTCATCAGTGGTGCTCCTATGTATGGTCGTTACTGGCTATGGGACAAAGAAGAAGAATCATAGCCATGCTTTTGGCCTGAAGCACCTTGGTGGGATGTGCCAGATGCAGCCAGATGTTTTCTAAACCTTAGAACAGGGGTTGAACTTTAGAGGAATTCTGAGTGTACCATGGAAGTAGACTAGGATATGTTTTGATTTTCAAGAATTGACCTGATCTGAACTAGAGAGGCCAGTTTCAATCTGGCAACCCTGTGCTTGACTCCTCGCAGCCGCATTATTTCCCTGCGCCTGTATGAAAGGCCCCACTGCGTAAAAGCGCACAGAGATGCAGGATGGTGAATAGTAAAAACCTCCCTGTTGAACATGTAGCCTGAACTACATGAGGTGTAGAAGCCACTATTTCATATAGAATGTAGTGCACTTTAGGTATATAGATAACAGGGAAGTGTTTGGGACACAGCCATGGAAACGAGATGGTGCTTTGGTGCTGAAATTGGCCCAATTTATGGAACCTATGGGGACTTTTGTACTGTGGCCCTGAAGGGAAAATCACAACCACAAATGGGAAAATGCAACACATAATCACAAAACATAACGACAAACAGGAAATCACAACAGCACATCACAAAACACAACCACAAAGCAGAAAACACAATGTTAACTTCTACCAGAAATAGTAGGAACGTGCTCTTGACAAGGATCGTCGCTAATTGGCTGAACGCACTGTCCGTCTTTTTAACCGGAAGGAAATGCACCACATGTGCCCTTTGGTCCCAGGCCTCGCAAACAGTAAAGCGACCAGGACACGAGAAAAAGGAATACTGATAAAGAATACATTGAGATACATCTCAATATCAAAGAGTAGCCTATGACTTCTATGTTATTTGCCCTTGTGATTTGCCTATTCGTGGTTGTGATTTGCCCTTCAGGGCCACTGTACTTTTGATTGCCATTTCATTTTTTAAAAGTATTTTTATTATTATTAGTTCCGCCAATCCCTGGGGGGACAAAGAGCGGCAAGTCCTCTTCATCATCATCTGTCTTGGGCGGCGTTGTTTCCCTCTAATCATGTGAGTCCCCTCACCACCGAGTCCTTTCTAAATGTTGACCTCTATGTTATCTTAGCTCTGCCCCTCCTGCGTCTTCCATCTGTTGGTGACCAATATTCATTGCCGTTTCAGTAGCAGTGTAAAGTTTTTTGGGGGCGAGGTGCTAACTCACCGCCCAACCATTTTGGAGGGAATGGGCCCTGTTTTCTGTTAGGGTTTACTCCCTTAGCCCTTGCCTAACAAGGCTAACCCACAAGGCAGTGGGGTGTATCTATCCATCGGATAGTATTTACCCATAGCTGGGACCCTTTACAGGTGCTACCACCCTTGGCCAAGGTGGACCTGGGAGCAGTGGAGACCAAGGGGTCGCTCCACATTCCCCACAACTCTAGCTCTCCTGAGTCGGAGTCTCTCCACCGGTTGCAGTTTTAGGTCTTACCCAGGACCTGTAACTCTCTTAAAAACTAGGATTATATTTAATTTTGTGTTCTGCTAAATTGCATCCAGATGATATTAATATATATTTCTGTTCCTTTTCTAAAGATCAGCAAAGGAATTAATAATAATAATAATAAACCTTGACATTGAAGTAGTCATAGTCAAGACCACCTAAAGGGCGGCAGTGGTTAGCACTGTCATCTCACAGCAAGAAGGTTCTGGGTTCGAGCCCATTAGCCGACGGGAGCCTTTGTGTGGAGTTTGCATGTCCTCCCTGTGTTTGTGTGGGTTTCCTCTGGGTACTCTGGTTTCCCCTACAGTTCAAAGACATGCAGTTAGGTGTGAATGTGTGTGTGAGTGGTTGTTTTTCAAGCCTGGAAATGGGAGGGTTGCGGCTGGAAGGGCATCCGGCGTAAAATTGTACTCCAATTAATATGACGTGGATCAATAGGGTCCGCATGGCAGCGACCCCACACACAAGTGGGACAAACTGGAAGAAGTGAGTGTAGCCAAGACCAAGTCATGACCAAGATCAGAGTGTATCAAGACTAGGACCAGACCAGTGGGTGTGAAGGGTTTGGGGATTGGGGGATAGCTGTTAACGGTAACAGACATTTCAAATGAGTCACATTATTGGTTGCATTTGAAGCAGGAAATTTTACATCCAAACACAGTAACAGTGTTAACAAATAAATCAGACCGTACACAGGTAATTTAGTGAAATCCCCACAGTTGTGGTCTTGACTAGTCTTGAAATAAAATCCAGAGTCCTCTATGTCTGAGACCGAGACAAAACCGAGTAAAAATGCAGTTGATTCCGAGACGAGACCGAGACCTTCAAAAAGTCGTCTTGAAACCAGTCTCAAGTACTACAGCACCGCATTTAAGATCTGTAAAGTGATCTGTTACTGTGCTTTTCCAGAATGGGCAGGAACAAAATCCACACTATTACCAAATGATCTTTGCAAATTCCTGTTGAACATAATAGAAATCTGTATAAGAATGGATTTAATATTGGCTTAAATACAGTATACTCATACCAACTCAAAACAGCATGAACCAGGCAAAGATTTCCAAGTTTAATTTGAATTTATAATCTCTGGGATATTTTGTATATTATATTTTATTATACAATGCAACATTAATAGAGCTATTACATTAGTAGACTGGCATATTTAACAAACTGGATAATATGGGTTTGGGTTTTTTATGCAGTAAGCTTTTTGGCACCTGCCCCTATGAGATTATTTTGATTTGTTTTCTTCTTGTAAAGTTAATTTTGTGGTATTTCCCAATGTAATTTTTGGGGCAGTGACACAATGGGTAGCACTGCCAACATGCGTCTCCAGCGTCCCAGGTTCGATCCTGAGCTTGGGTTACTGCCTGTGAGGAGTTCCTGTACATGTTCTCCCTGTGACTGCATGGATTTCTTCCAGATTCTCTGATTTCTTCCTACCTCCTAAAAACCCTGCAATAGCCCAGAGTCCTATCCAGAGCTTAATCCAGTGTTCTCAGGGTCGGCTCGGGTCCACTGTGACCCTGATCAGATCATAGCAGTTGAATGACTGAATATTCCCAAGTTTCTTAAACAACTCTTGTTTAAAATCAACACCTCCACTGATTTTTTTTTTTTCCCCCTATTCTACCACTGTTTAAACATGCCCTCGTAAATTTGGCATATTTCCCCATGCCTATAACAGTGTAACCTAATAACATTGGACATTTTGTGGCTTCTTTTTGAGTGTATTGCATGTCCATGCATAACAGTTGCAAGATAGATTTGTATTTTTTCCTTTGTAATGGAGCTCACTTTGTTTGGACTTGGCATCTGAGATCAAATCTGTGATTTTGTAGAATTGCTTCAGAGAGTATGGGCACGCAAACAATGTGGTAAGGAGCTTTTTGTAGCTGAATGTTGCTTTGTTTTTCAATCAACTGGTACAGTCGCATTACATATCTACATGTTGGGCTGCTGCCCTGGCTGTTCAAGGCATTTTGAGGTCACACATATCATCTGAACACTGACTCATGGATTATTAGATGGTGGTTGCATGATATCATGCACTTGTAATATTCTGAAAGGCAGAAGGATCTGAAGGCAGATCTCTCCGAGTCCAAGGATGTTTTAAATTCACCGAATACGGATTTATTCTATTAGATGTGTTTTGGTCTCTAATTTGACATTAAATAAATATAATACACATACAGTCAGGACATCTATGATGCACACGGGACGTAGGGTGCAAGACTTTTCATTCTGATTAGAGAATGAGTTTGGGGATTTGGTGATCTCGTCTTGGGATTATATTCATAGAATCTAGATTTTGTTGTCACATGGATCACATGCTTTGCCACATTTTCCTCATGTTTTGTCTCCTCAGTTGGATACATTTAATCACGTTTTTGTTCTTTTTATTAAGTGAGTGGCTGCTGTTGCACATTATGGTAAAGTGCATGATCTCTACTCCAAATCTATTCTGTACTCTGTCTTTTAAATGGGCATTATCACAGTAACAGCCTAGCAGAGTGAGGTTAACTAACCCAGATGTGTCATGTTATACCACTGTATAGAGAACAGATTTGGCTAAAGTGCTGTTGTATAATAGTTTAGTAGAGCTCTCAAGTCTTTCCCAACCATCTTTTGTCTTAAATAATGGCCAGGAAACAGATTGATTTTAAAGACATGGGAGCCTTGTGGGAACTACAAATTTGGATACTCTTGGCAGATAACACCGTTAGGTCATTTGACTGATTGAAAAGTATTGATTTACTATTTGCCTGTGGGGGAAACTATTTGCCCAAGGGACTGTGTGACATAATGTGGAATATGTTTTAACAACAGATGGATGAATATGCAGTGATCTATCTATCGATGGATGGGTAGTGTTTTACTGGGAAATACGCCACTCATACTTTTCATATGAGCGACATCCGGGACATGGAGAACCAAAACCGTGACATAAATCTCTATATGTCACTCGTGAGGAAATCAATGAATTGTTTTGATAAATTTGGATACTTTTTTTTTGTTATTGTTGCTATATAATAACTTGAGACCTGTGCAGGTCTGAGCTCAGCCTTTTACGTTGACCCCAGGATCCGAACCAACATTGCAAAATCTATTCCTTTCCTGGACAGCGCTATAGACCGTTCGGCCACAGAGGATTACAATGCAACCTGAGGTTTTGTAACATGGTGCTTACATAGTCAATATGCAGTGGCGCGACACAATGACTGTGGAATCGCCACCTGAGGCTAGCACGCCAATTACATTCTTAAACATGCTTGAACTCGGTTAAACATACACATACAGACAGGTGCCTCAATAGGCTTCAGTCAAAGGTTGAGCCAAAAAGAAAGTCACATGTTGGCTTGAAGATATGAAGTTTATCTTCTCGTGCATTTTTCATACAAAATACATCTTTCTGACCTGAGTGACACATTTGTCGATATTTCACTCTGATGACGTCACTCTGTGTTTTCCCACTGACTAGACACGTGTTGTCAAAATGGAGAACTGGTTAAAAATTAAAATTCTTTTGATTTAACTTGGGAGTGGCATGGTGGTGTAGTGGTTAGCACTGTCGCCTCACAGCAAGAAGGTTCTGGGGTTGAGTCCAGTGGCTGATGGGGGCCTTTCTCTGTGGAGTTTGCATGTTTTCCCCGTGTCTGTGTGGGTTTCCTCCGGGTGCTCCGGTTTCCCCTACAGTCCAAAGACATGCAAGTTATTTAGGTGGCTCTAAATTGACCGTAGGTGTGAGTGTGAATGGTTGTTTATCTCTGTGTGTCAGCCCTGTGATGATCTGGCAACTTATCCAGGGTGTATCCCGCCTCTCGCCTATAGTCAGCTGGGATAGACTCCAGCTTGCCTGGGACCCTGTACAGGATAAGCGGTAATGGATGGATGATAAACTTGCAGGATTTTTTGTGTCTGTGTCCATATAATATAAAGAACGTTACACGGTGACGTCAAGATATGAAGTCTGTCTTCTCGTGTTGAAAATATTTTCACTCATTTGCTCCGCTCACTCGTAAAATATGTTCACCACTCGAAGATAAACTTCATATCTCCATGCAACTGTGTAATATCTTGTAGTATTAATTGTGTAAATTCATTCACTTTCAGCAACTGCTTTGTCCTGGTCAGGGTCATGTTGGTTCAGGAGTATATCTCTAACACTTGGTGCAAGGTATGAGATTTCACCCTGGATGGGATGCTAGTCTATTACAGGGTACCATGCACACACATTCACACACTCGTTCACACTTGGGAGCGATTCAGTGCAGTCAGTCCACCTACCTGCATGTTTTGTGAAGTGGGAGAAACCAGTGGAAACTCATGTGAACACAGGAAGAGCATGCAAAACTTCATCCAAATAGTAACCTGGGCCCCACTACTGTACCAGCCTGTAATTTAGCTAATACATTATATGGCCAAAAGTATGTGGACACCTGACCATCACACCCATGTGTGGGTCTTCCCCAAACTGTTGCCTTGAAGTTTCAATCAGCTGTATAGAATGCCTTTGTATTCTGTGGAATTAAGATTCTCCGTTATCAATACTCATGTGCACAAAGGGTCCATGAAGCAGAGGTGGACAAAGTACCCAACTTCGTTACTTAAGTCAAAGTACAAATCACACTGGTCAAATGTTACTCCAATACAAATGAAAGTTGTACAGTCAAATTTTTTACTTAAGTCAAAGTACTTAAGTACTAGCTTTTAAAAATACTTAAGTGTTAAAAGTAGATTTTCTGTCGACGCTTACAATACCTAATTGCCTCTGAAACAACATACTGGGTTTACTGACTAGCTTGTAGAATCTGCAGAGCTGAAGCTCCATCTGACATGCTAGCAAACTCTTTTCAAACTCAATCATATTGGGTAGCTCATGTTACTAGAAAAGAAAGATGTCTACTTTCTATTTATTTGGCAAGATTATGCTGAAACATATTTCTGAAAGGACTTCAGAAAAGTTATTCATGTTAGCATGTAAAAATGGAGCTACGCTAACAGTGTCCAAGTTAACTAGCTATGTGTTAATGTTGGCCGTGGACAAGGCGATGGCAACTTGGCGGGCGAATCCACAGAAAGTCATTTGACTAACCAGACTGCATAGGTATTGCAACATTATTGCTAGCTCTACAAGCATAGACAACTTCATTGCAAGGTTTCTCTTGGAATAAAATGTTTACATGCCTCAATCTTGTTTGGACGGCGAGTTTTTGTAGGCTGTGATGTGCTCTGTTTTAGGCAAACAAAGCACACATTTAAAATGAAATGAATCTTTAATCCTTTCAGAAAACTGAAACATGGGTTCTCTGTATGGCCATGGGTGCATGCATTCCCCAGAAGAACCAACTCAATCTTTCTGCCATCAACTGATCATGTTAAATAATGCTGCTGAGAAATCATTTAACTTGATTTTATCCAGTCTATGGACATGACGTGACCCTAGTGATTACTGATCGGCTGTCTCAGTGTCACCTGCGAAAAAAACAATCATATTTTTGAAAAGAAAAGAAAAAAAAACATCCACTTTCAAAGCTGCTTCATAATAACAATCAGTAACGAGGACCTTGATAGATATGTAGTGGAGTAAAAAGTATGATATTTGTCTTTCAAATGTAATGAAGTTGAAGTCATAAGTTGCCAAAAAAAAAAAACGGATACTCAAAAAGTGTACTTAAGTACAGTACTCAAGTAAATGTACTTCGTTACTGTCCACCTCTGCATTTAAATGTACTTAGAGTCACTAATGCTTTTAAAAATACCAATAGTCTTAAAGTTACTAGTATGTTTAATGAATTTAAGAAGTTCAGTAAAGGTATTTAAATTTACTACTAAATTTAAAGGGTGGTCTTAAAGGTAACTTCAATACACTACTAAATTTAAGGTTCCGTTAAGGTTTTGAATAAATGCAATTAAATTCACATTTTCGCCCAGTGCTAATTAGTGATTTTGAATTCAGTGTTTATTTTCATTTCATAATAAACATTTATAATTAGCATACTTATCACCAGGACCAGGATTTATTCAGAGTGTTAAGAAAATGAAAAATCTTCAGCGAATCAGTTGTGATGATACTCCGAAGCAGCACATTAATTGGCTTGTGGACATACCAGTGAATGAAACTGCACCACATCCTGCTCACACTGCTCTGTAACCTTATACTGTATGTTATATGATCTTCTAGTATTGGCTGAAAAAATGTATGCTGATGATGCACCATTCTCATTTCTAAATAATTTGTCTAAGGTTATGGTGTTTGTACAATCAGCAATTATAACTCATATAAATTAATGCCAATCATGTAAACAATTTATTTCTGTTCAGAAATTGATAATAAAATCAGCCTACAACAACTGCTCATTACTCTAACTGAAAGGCTTAAAGCATCGTGGGAAATGTAGTTCACAAAAACATCTTGCATAAGGGGTGGCAGTGAGTGAGAGAGAGACTGTGAGTGAATGAGGTGGAAGAGCATGATGACTTGAGAAGAACCACTTCCTGTCTCACTTATCTGATCTCTCATCTCAGAACCTGCTATACTGTGCATGTGTGTATGTGTTTAACGAAGATGTAGGCAGTTGAGGGGGTTGCGAAATATGAGTGGGTTGAAGTTTAAGCAATTTCATTGAATAGACCTCAAAATAACTGACACAAACTCAGCAGTTCAACAATTCAGACTTGTCATAAATCAATAACACAAAGAACAGTTCAACAGTACTTGTATTTGAATACAGTAGTTGAATTTGATGAGTAAAGATGTGTGTTACCGCTTCAATTTGAATGAGACTGTGCCCTCGAATTTTCAGTTATATTTGTAATGAATTGTCATTTTTTTTTAATTGGAGAAAAAATGATAGTAATTGTAAAAGTAACACTGTAAAGTAAGTATGAATTGCAGTGATGCGATTTAAGAATTGAATTGAAACATTGAAATAACTGAAAAGATGAATTTGGTGATTGCTTGTCAGTAGTGTGGCTGGCATGATGGTGTAGTGGTTAGCACTGTCGCTTCACAGCAAGAAGGTTTTGGGTTCGAGCCCAGTGGCTGACAGGGTCCTTTCTGTGCAGAGTTTGCATGTTCCCCCAGTGTCCACGTGGGTTTCCTCCGGGTGTTCTGGTTTCCCCTACAGTCCAAAGACATGCAAGTTAGGCTAATTGGTGGCTTTAAATTGACCGTAGGTGTGAATGGTTGTGTGTCTCTATGTGTCAGCCCTGAGATGACCTGGCGACTTGTCCTGGGTGTACCCTGCCTCTCACCCGTAGTCAGCTGGGATAGGCTCCAGCTTGTCTGGAACCCTACACAGGATAAGCAGTTACAGATCATGGATGGCTGGATGGATGTCATTGGTGTGGAACTTGGGTCCACAAAAATCCAAAATAATCCAGTTTTAATCAGAAACAAGTTTATTGCCAAGTATCTTCTCAAATACAAGGAATTTGTCTTGGTGGTTGGTGCTTGAACAGTTAAGATAAAAGAAATTAAAAATAGACAAAAGTAGTAATATAAATACTATTAAAAAATAAGTAGGAATCTAAATATACAATTTGAAAAAATAGACATGTAAAGAAAGAAAGCACAACTTTATTCATCACACTTGTGAAATTCCTCTCTGCATTTAACCCATCTGAAGCAGTGAACACGCACATGCACACACACATGAGCAATGAGCACACACACATACCCAGAGCAGTGGGCAGC
>JAOANJ010000018.1:28145094-28155814 GCA_026413345.1 Ariopsis seemanni
GAAGGGGGATTGCGTCTTGGCGATGTCTGTCCGTCCGTCCCGGGAAGAGTACTCACTTTCTGAAATCAACTCCTCTCACAATTTTTGGAAGAATTTCATGAAACTTGACAGGATTCTTTGTTATGTGTCGGTAATACACATATTGCAGTTTCGTTCAGTTCGGTCGCATTTTACTAGAGTTATGGCCCTTGATTACCAAACTTGTACTTCGACAATTTCATGAGAGTGTATTAAGCACTTGTAGCATAGATATAGTTGCCAGCGGGGGATATTGTGCTCTCAGAGCAATCTTGTCCAGTGTTTCTGGGGGAATCGTGGTTGGGTTCATATTTACTTTTTCATATTTTCTTTCATTTTAGCCCAAGCCCGTCTCAGGAAGGGAAGATATTTGGAGCACTAAACAGATCCAGATAGTGATGTTACAGTACAAACCTAGTAGCTTAATAAATGTGCAGACATTGACTGTGTCAAGTTTAGCATGTCTAGTATATTGCTAGGCTGATTAATGATGGTGATGGAGTTGAAGTCGTCTTCTTCTTTTGGCTGCTCCCGTTTGTTTGAGGTCGCCACAATGGACGTGTTCCACATGTTTGATTTGGCGTAGGTTTTACACTGCACGAATGAAAAATTGATGATATTAAAGATATAAAATGATTGTGGTCCTTAATTAAAGTCTGCCGCTTGAACTGTCAGTTGTGGCGAAGAGAAAAGGTATTTTTTACACATATACTCTGCTAACTATCTCAAAATGGAGCTGTTTCAGGAGTCGCTGTAAGTCTATTCTTTGCCCTGTATTTTATGTACGGCGTCTTTGTACCCTCCCCCAACCCCTGAGTCAGCAGGACAAGGGAGGTAGGATACATGTGATTACGGAGCATGAAAGGAGGGAAATCGTGCATAGTAAGCATCGAACAAGGAGAAAGGAAAGGAAATGCAAGCAAATGTGTTCATCCATATTTACCAGTCCAGTTAGTGATTTTAATGTTCAAGTGGGTTAATAAAATGCCTTCAATCATATTTGCTTGTTCTCTTGGATAGTGTCCAGTAAAGGTAGTATTCGATAAAACAATAGCTGCAGTCCCATGAGTAATATCAAATGTCTCTGTCACTGGTGGAGCTCTTTCCGCTCATAAAAACGCGCCTTCATATTCGCATAATCAATGGTCTATAAAGAAGAGGAGGAGAAGTGTGTGAGGAAATATCAGTGAGGGAGAGAGAGAGCTGGGTTGGGACCATCTGACTTGCTTGCCTTTGATTCGTTGCATTCTCTGTAATTGGATCAAGTGCAGACTTGCCTAGCTCCGCTGCACGCGTTATGTTCAGAGAACAGAGTGGGAGCGGCTGGACAGGGGACATACCAAAGAGAGAGGGAACGATAGCATGAGAGAGGCAGAAAGGGGATGGAGAGAGAAAGAATGCCCATGTGTGCATGAGTGAGAGAAGAAGAGAGAAAGAAGAGGAGGAGGGGCAAGAGAGAGAAGAGGCGTGTGCAGTCCTCACTCGTCCATCCTTCTATGTTGCGTATCGAAGTGTGCGCTTTGCTAACAATCAGTTTCTGCTCTTATCCCCGGTGCCAGCACATGGAGAGGATGGGCACCTGCAGTTCCTGGATGATTCAACTCCTCTCAATACCTGCTGCCAGAGCATGACAAGAAGGCTCTCCTGTTGGCTGAGCTCCAACACAACCACTGCACTCTTCTTCTGTCCTCAGGTGCTCACCGTCTTCCCATTCGAGCTTGCTAAGCCACGGTGCCCTAGAGACCCGAGAGAGGGATCCACCCCAGGCCGCCCCGTGCTTCTGCCTCCTGAGACCACCATTATTTATAGATTTTGTGTTGTGCATGTTTTACAAGTTACCAAGTAGGAGGATGCCGTGAGAGTGAAGCCAAGAAAGAAAGGAGTCCTTTCTGCAACGGAAGTCGGAGCCACTTCCCGGATGCTAACAAGGTTATTCTGTTACCACTGAAGACCATCTCTGCTCTCTCACTCCCTTCCCCCTCCTGCATGATCCGATAATGGACAACGCACTTTATGAGCCACGATGCGCGATGGTAAGAGTGCCAGCACTAATCCTCATGTGTAAGACACTAAGCTAGGAGCCAGGCTTTTGGAGAGTGACCTTTGTACGAGACGAGGAGAACAACGGAGGAAGAACGAAGAGACTAACTGAAAGTGATGGAGGCTGCTGGAGTGGAGGATTCCTCCGACAGACTCGGTGCACCCGAAAGCTCCACGTCTCCTGTGGATCCCTCCTCCAGAGATCTTTCTGAAGCTGGTCCTGAAGAGGCTCTTGAAGAAGTGAAGCTGGAGGAGGAGAAGCTTGAAGAGGAAGAGGAGGTAGTGACTGATGAGAATGGAGAGGAGCATAGACTGTTGGGTTGCCTAGGTTTGACAGCTGCTTCCTGCTGTATATGTGTGGAGCTGGAACAAGTACGTAACTGTGTGCGCTCAGAGAAGATCTGCATCCTGCCCATCCTGGCATGTTTGCTGAGCTTAGCACTTTGCACTGCTGGCCTAAAGTGGGTCTTTGTGGACAAAATCTTTGAGTATGAGCCCCCCACTCACCTGGATCCCAAACCTATTGGCCAGGACCCTATCATTATCGATGCAGATCCCACAATAGGACTACCTGTGTCATTTTCCCACCCCACCTCAACTCGAACCCATCTCCCACCCACCAATACTAAAATCCCTGCACACCCTGACGTGTTTGTAGCAGGTGATTCCACACCAGGTCCTTTTGCACCTGCCTCGCCCAAGGTGACTCACTTTATGCCCACCTCAAAAGTAACTACCCGCTTAAACCCAGCCTTTCAGCCCACCCCCAAAACGGCATCAGAACCTGGCAAGAACAACACACCAAGTCAACATGAATCTAACAGCATAATTACTAAAAGTAAGTACACATGGTGTTTGCTTAGTGTGTCACTGATGACTCCTGGAATTAATTTTTTTTTTCAAGTTTTTCATTTGTCTGCTGTTATGGATAGGATGGAAATTGTTCCTGTTCATGATCAGTGTTTGTAGTGCTTTCCTACCTTGTTAGTTACGTTTTATATGAAATGCTGAGCTTGAATTGGTTTTTACTAAAAAACTCAACAGCTTAATTTCATGTGAAAATTCCTCTTTTCTCCTTTATATAACCTCATGTGCATATTTTTCATGACTGTCATTATTGGCATGGACAGTATTTTTGCAGCTCACTGACTGAAAATGCCTGAGGCTTTTCCTTCTGTCCTCTCAAACCGGCTCTCAGATGATTTGAATAATTTGGTTTTATTTACTTTTACTAAACCAGTTTTATATCAAGAAAACCGCACCGAGTGGAAATGCCTATTGCTTACATACTCTACCTGCCTACACACTAGGCTTGTTATGACATGTCAGGTATGTTATAAACAGCTGTGACAAAGCCTCGAAAGAATGGGCAAATAGACGTAGGATTGAGTATAATATGCACTCCTTTTTGAATCCACAACTGACAGATACCAGTCTTTATCCTACACAAGATTACCTGCTGTTCTACCACATCAATTACTTTAGTCCATAATGGCAGCTATAAAACATACTACTAACATCCTTTTAGTGAGAGTGAAAAGCTTCCAGCCTGGCTGATTCATTTGAGGCTCTTTACCAGGCATCGGCACTGCCGTTTCCTCTAATTCAGATGCTGTGGTGTGAGGAGACTTCCTCCTTTGGGTGCTCTGGTCCATTTCAAGGTCAGTCTGCAGAGGATCTAATCGATTCCCATCCATCGCTCAGCCACATAGAAAGACTATCCCCAGTAATGCTATCTTCCTGCCTAGCTACTCTCTACTATGACTTTGAAAGCTGTAAGAATTATAACTGTTGGAAGGCAGCCAGCTCACCTTCCTACCCACATCCAGTACGATTCCTTTTTTCCTCATCTATGTGTGCTGGATTTGGCAGTGTAGGGTGGTATGGAGGTTGGGCCGACCCACTGTCCTGGCATAGATAGAAACAGAGGGAGATGAGACGTAAGGCAGTGATGACAACCTGCACAACAAAATGACCTTAGGGCAGGCTTTTGGGTGGAACCCAAAAACCCCCAAAACTGGAACTATTCGTTCCAGACTAGCCACAGTGAAAAGTTATGGATACAGTCTTGTAGGATAACCAAATTTATACATCCTAGCATTATAACCCCACTGGCAGGGGGAAAAAATCAGTTGGATTTCCATTATGTAAGTAACATATATATGTTTCTACTATAGGACTGTGACAGTAAATTGAAAACCACGTTCAGTTAAACATATTTATTGATATTTCTGTCTGTTCAGCTGTATATGGCTTGTATCACCTAGCTCAAGGCTGGTGAAACCCTAAAAGCCTTTCCCTTTTTGAGCAATGTGATCAATTGTCCAGGACTGAAATGGAAATGCGTTTTTGTCGGTAATCTCAGTCTAAATCAATAAACTCAGAGAGCAGGTCAGCTCCTCCAGCAGGAAGCCCAATGAAAGCGATAGTGATTGTGACCCACCGGACACCCACTGACTAATTGGCCAAGATGACAGACCTGAATGGAAACATCATGCGAAAGGAAATATATCAATACACATCAATAACTTTTGCTGTATATTTGTGTAAGTCACATAAATAGATGAGCACTGCATGAATGTACATATTTCTGAACTAGTGTTAACATACTCTTTCAACATGTCCAAAGTTATTACGCATGCTAATCTATTTCTATGCCTAATATCCAATATTAATTTAATAAGAGCTTGTCTATACTCAATTTGTTATACATTTGGTCTTTTTCCAAACTGAAATAATATTACCTTGTAGATCAGAATCAAGCCCAGTTTAATCTAATAAGTCAGATTTTCTTTTTTTCCAGGCAGTGCTGCACCTGTACTTTACCTGTCTTCAGGCAACGCCTGTCAAAACACTTATCTCAAAATATACATTTCCTACAGAGCTGATTGTAGTCCTCATCCTACCGAGGCTATATCATACTCATTTCATTGTGACAGGTAAATAATTTTGTATGAAGTCCCCCCCCCTCTACAGCATGGCCTGTTTGGCAAGGGAATTACATCTGGCTTCCCCAACAAACAAAGCGTGAACACAACAGTTGTCTTGTCTTGTGCGTCATAGACAAGAGTAATTACAGTGTGAGGCTATAATTTTCAGTTGAAGGAGTGTAGGATTACTGTTATGTCATAAGCATGGCTTTAGTTCTTTTGTAGTTCAAGTGGCTGTCTTGGTTAGTAATTTTCTGCCAGTGGTGTTATAATGTCAGGATGTCCAATTTTGGTAAAAGACATGTAACGACTTTTCCTAGCATTTCTCTCGTGCAACTCTCCCTTCCTAGCACATTGGGTTTTGTGTCTAGTACTTATAAATTTCAAGCTCTAATGAAGCAGAAAGGGAAAACGTCAGGGGAAACCAGAGTTTTGATATGAATTGTTCGAGTCTTGCTCATTGATATTTTTCCCAGTTAATGCTTTTCAAGCTGATACGTTTCAAATAAATATGTCTCACTTTTAGACAAAGTTTCAGGAACTAATATATAATGGGTATCAAAAATCATTTTATTATTTACCATATAATATCATTTGAGCTTAGTTTCTCCTTTCTGGAAATGGATGATGGAAAACCACACTTAAAATATTTATTGCAGAACTGAAAGTACTTTCACAGCCCATAATGGCAATCACGTAGGTTCCTATCTCGCATCATAGATAGTTATTTAACTGTAAAGGTCTACGCTCTTATTTAATAATGTATACGTGACTGCTGTGCTGATGGCGTTATTGATTGCCAAAGTCTGTCTTACCGTCTACTCTCGTCAATAATTATTTTGTGTATTATGTGCTTGTTACTTCCTTTTTAATCTTTTATCTTTTTAGCCAAATGACTGGTAGCTCACGAGGACGACTCATGAACTAACAGTTCATGATATGTAACTGTTAGTTCTTAGATACCGTTGGTTAGATAGTTCACTAACTAACTGTGTAATATCTGTGAACTCTTTTTATCCAGGACCCACGTCCTCATTTTCCTTCTTGTCAACCCTTGTTCTGGGATAATAAGGGTTACACAGAGGTCATGTCACACACTTAGCAAATGAGTATTGCTCGTTCACAGCCACCATCTTCACCTTTAGCAAATTCCGCAGCTATTTATGGTTTTTGTTTTTTACAGTTACTTTCTGAAGTAATCTGACGTTCTGTTCAACTAATATCCATCCCTTAATTTGCTAAACTTGGTCCAGTTATGCTGGATTTACTGCATAGGACATGCAATTGGTGAAGACTGGAATTAATTATTAAAGGAAATGCGCCATGTGCAGAGTAGCATCCAGTTGCAAGGTTAGTGTAATATCTGAGTGGCAAAGAAATGCAAAAACGAGTCTGTCAAAAGTTATGTATGCTTTTTTTTTTTTCCTATGGAAAGACCAGAAGTCAAATGATATGTGCTGTTGGTATAGATCATGCACTCGCTCACTCGTGGTCTCTCTCTCTCTCTCTCTCTCTCTCTCTCACTTTTTCACTCTCTGTTCTGCAGTATGTGCTTTTAAGCTGCTTTTATCGCCCCGTAAAGTCCCACCTATTGCATTGACATGGCTGCTCATCTTATCTGCCCACCCCATCTCTCTCCCCACTTAGTCACAACTGAAACACTCACCCCATGTATTTAAACAGAGAAGCAATGTGTTTGCTGTTAAACTATGGGAGTAGTTTCTATGTCTTTGATCAAACGCAATGCATACACTAGTGATGGAGCCACTCTTTCAGTCTTTTTAATTAGGATCTGTGAGTCTGGCCGTCACCGAGACAGGTACGAAGGTGAAGAAGCCGTAGATGAGATTAGGAAGGTTCAGTGGACTTATCACACTTTTGGGGAAAGGCTAAAAGTAGATGCCGTTAGATCTGTGCCATTCAGAACGGATTACGCTAATGGCTCCTTGTGTTTCATCTTCCGTTCTGCCCCAGTGACTCAGCGTGCAGACAGTCACGCCTCTCTGAATCCTTCACTAATGAAAACCCCACCACTTTGACCGTGAAGCTGAGGTGGGCAGTATGCATTTAAACTGATGATGAACGAGCATCCACGCTATTCGTCAGATAGTCCATTACCTAATGATGTGCTGTGCTCCCATCTGTCTCGTGGTTGCCTTTTTAGCTGTGAGATTTAGAATCCCTTTTTCCTCCTGCAGTCATAGCAGAATGAGTTTGAAGCATGAAAAATGTGCAGTGTCTGCTCACTATAAATAATCGATAGAGAGGTATAGAGATAAAATCAGCAGTATCCGCTGAGAAAGCACATAAAAATCTTGGACAGTTTGTAGCTCAATTCAACCTCCAGAATGGCTTGTAGTTTTCACATTTATTATATAATTATGGGAATATAAACGTATGTCCTTTTAACCTTGGTTAAAGGGGAATCCAACTACTTTAACCGAATACTGGTATACGATTGATTATATGATACTATTCCAGAAAACCAGTTCCCCCTGGAGCCTATGCACCACAAGAATATTGTCTGAATGCACAGTGGTTTTATGTTACAGTGCAAGGTCGTCAGAGACAAGATGCACCGCATCAGCACGTTTCCTCTGTGTAAGTGTTCTCTTAATACTGTCCAACTGTAATAACCGTTCGCACTCATTCCGGCATTTTATTATTGCAAGCTTCCTGGAGTGTAGTATACAGTATGCCTTCCATTCATTCATCATGTTATTCTCTAACAGGAAGCTAACCCTGCTGTCTGAGTTGGTAAATAGAATGAATGGGGGTGACGTGTAATCACGCTCTGCAAATGTAATTGGGTGTGACGCAGTGTAGAGCATGTGGCTGTCTGCCATCTCCAGACTAGATCGTTAAATGACTTGTAACAGGTTGCATTGCCACAACGGTTAAGACCCACCTTAAAACAGGCCCACGCCTTTTAATACTTCTTTTTGTTCAACCTACTCAGTTGAAGTTGTAACCAATTATTGTTGTTTGGTAGCTTTTCTTTTATTGTGCCGTCTAACAGCAATGTCTGCTTTTTTTTTTTTGGATGAGATTTTTTTTAATGTATTTTAGACCTTAGCTCGAGCTGTAATGTCAGATTTTTTTTTTTATTTTCCTTGCACATACATTTTCTTACTAAGAAAAAGCGTTTTAGTTCTGGTCCTCATGTTATTCTCATGCCTTTGGGCAATTCACAGAGCATCCAGCCTCTGCAGTGTGGAAAACCTCTTAAGGTTAGAAAAAAGTCCATCCTGAGAAAGGACACGATCCGATATCAATGAAAATGAATGTGCTGCATCATTCACCATTTAAGGAGGATGTTTAAATGGCAATAAGTATGCACGGGCACAGGCAGCCTGCAGAGGAACATTAGCAGCGATTGCAGTGCTGCAGTGGAAGATTACAGCAACTGCTTCAATGCAGTCTTTTTCACGTGCTCTCTTTCACTTTCACTCTTCACCCTTCTTTCTTTTCATTCTCGCTCCCTTTTGCGATTTTAGTGCATTTTTCTTTCTTGTTGCCTCACCCTTCGTTCTTTTTAGTCTTTCTTTCTCCTCCTTGCTGAAACACCCCCACCTCTCGTCTTTCTCTCCCCACACCTCTCTGTCTGCCACACCTTGCAGGGTCCGTCACTCTTTTGTGCACCGCACTTTCCCTTCTCCTGCAGTGCTAACGATGGCATATTAAGATGTCACAATAGCTATCGCCTCTGTGTGCCATACAGATCAGTCATACATCCTATCCGTCATGATGGACACGTGGTTCCACCGCAGTACATTTCACTTTAATGGGCCAGTGCAGCCGAGCAGCAATCGAGTAGTGTGTGTGTTCTGTCATTGTGTAAAAGAGGACATAAAGTGAAGGTTAATTCCGGATGTGTTGCGCAATCCACCTACTCTCCCTATCCGTCTGTGATTCATGCACCTGCCATCTTCTATATGGAGCTGTGACGTGACTCCTTGCTTAATTTTCCTGTACAGACCTGTACACTGTGTAGTGTCTGCTGTGAAGATATAAAAATGACGAAGCCCAACATGTGGCTTACCTGCTTCCTTGTCTTTATGTCTTCTTTTCCTGTTCTATTTTACGTGAGCAGGTTAGATGATAAATCAAAGCTTTAATGGCCCGTGTGATTTAGGACATGAGCTAGCTTTATCATAAGGGGGTTGTAGCGGTCCGTTCTTCATTTCACAACTGGATGTAACATTTCAGTATTTAATTGTGCTTGATGATTGATTGATTAATTAATTATGACAGGGTGTGGCGCCACCTGACACAAAGGGCTATTACTGCTACCACCCTTGATTATTTTCCAAAAACAGCATGCTACAAAATATTTTATTCTTCTTCTTGAGCAACAGTCTGAACACAATTAGAATTTTTTTTTTTTTTAATCAAAGAAGGAGACGTTACACTTTTTATTCACTTATAGTCACGATTAATGTTATGGAGTATCCATGAAACAGGTTAGAGCATCATCTCACTTATAGCAGGTCTAAACAGTCATTCCATCAGCAGCCTCTTTTTTTTTTTTTTTCACCCCCTCTGTATTTTGATGTGAAGACAGAAAACCTCAGCTTGTCATGTTACAGAGAAACCGAAAAGCCCTCGATCCTGAAGACTTTCCATGTCAAAAAAAGTTACAGCTTTACTTGGGACTGTTGCGCTGACGTTGGAGACTCCTTTCAACAATGCTGATATTGTGAACTTGTTTATTTAGCAATTACAAATGATTTTAATATGTTTATATAGAGCATATGAACAATCCGAGCTGCTGGTGTAGAAAATGAGCCTCTTCTGACCAATCAGAAATAAGCAATCAGCAGTGCTGGGGTGTAACTGATGCTGATTCATGCAGCGCTAATGGTGCACATGAATTGATGAACTTTCTAATAATTGTAAAATGGTACAGAAGCATCTTTCCATTTGCGAAATGAGTTTGATTTAGAAGAGAATTATAAATGGCTGTGAAGTGTCTCTTCATATTGCTCTTTATGGGCCATCGACTGATGGATTGTGCGTGGGAATTACGTACAGATTTCCATTATTCGTTTAAACTCTCTGCTTCGTTTGAAAGTAGGCTCAGTCTTTGCCAGTTTCAAACATTTAGTTTCATGTTTAGATAATGCCGGTTTCATTATCCGGCTGATCCGGCCTGACAGTTGTTAATTAATAAGAATCTAATGAATATAGGCAGTTGGCAACTGTGGGCTTGTCGGGGGCATCGTGTGTAAGAGACGGCTGATTCATATTGCTCACTTTTGAATGTGGAAGAATGATTAGTCACACTGTGTTGTTTATTATTTTATTTGGATTAATGTGATGGTAATGACACTTTAGATTAAATATCTATTTGGTGCTGATAAAGCGTCAGACAAAGGTGAGGGGAAGAGGCCATTTATTAGTAATCACTTTATTGGGATTGGTGTATAAGTGGTTATTACAGGAATGCTGGCATGGTGATTTTGCTTCAAGTCCTGAATAGAGATTATCTGTCTGTTTCATCTCTCTCTCTCTCTCTCTCTCACACTCACACACACAGAGCAGCTCATTCATTGCTAGTTTTTTTTTACCCAACAGCTTATTACAGAGTCACACAAAATATCCTACAAATGATGTGCTGTTATATAACTTACACTATAAAAGTTTACGCAACCTGTCTACGGTAACGGTGCAGCATAATTGCATTATAGGTACGCCTTTAAAATCTCTCTCTCTCTCTCTCTCTCTCGGTC
>JAOANJ010000018.1:28160741-28181260 GCA_026413345.1 Ariopsis seemanni
TGGTGACTCTAAATTGACTGTAGGTGTGAATGTGAGTGTGAATGGTTGTCTGTGTCTATGTGTCAGCCCTGTGATGAGAGATAATGAGATGAGATGAGAAATAATAATAATAATAAACGGTCTAGTTGTTATTAATAACATTATAATTCATGTAGTTGAAATTTTTAGAATAAAGAAGTTTTATTTATATTAAAATATTAACACTGCATTGTAAGTTATCATTATTATTATTATACAGTTTTAAAGATGAAGTGCTAAATTTTAACCCCAGCTGGTTCTAGTTAGTTTCTAATTACTGTATTTTTTTTTTTTTTCTAAAAAGGTAAAAATTTAATAAAGATTGAATCATGATATCCACAAAATCTCCAAAAGGGGTATTGTGAGAGACTTGATCACAATTTTGACATTACGTTTTCATATCATCGACTGTGGTGAGATTCAGCCGCTGTTTGAGTCCTGTGCTGTGTGTCCACTGTGACCATGGCAGTAGAGAAAGAAATTAGCAGATATATGACTGGAATGATTAAAGTGGACACTTCCTGCGCTTGCCCCCTGTCTGGTTTTAACCTATAGCCTAGAGTGTCCCTGGTCAGGATACTGATCATACAAGCATGTAATCGGAGTCAAACTTCTACTACAAAATAACAGTTAAAAAGAATAAAATGTGCTTTTTGCACTTCATGACACAGTCATAAAGATAGCATAGATTAGATTATGATTCTTATAGTCCTCTTAAAGCTAACCAGACGGCGAATTTTATGTGTTTTTTTAAGGATTTATTCCAGTAAAAGAGCTGAGCCTTTTTTGGTTTCACTGCTGGACTTAAAATAACTATAATTTTTATACAAAGAATACTATTTTTATTTTTTTTATTTTTTACTTTTTTGACAAGCATCATCTGTGTCACTTCATGTAACTCTGTTATGGTCGAGATCAGGAGAGAAACCACATGAACAAATGACATAGTAGTTAAAAAAAAAACATCCAGAGAAAGTTTTCACTGGAAGTTATTTCCTTATTAGTCACTGAACATAAATCCACCTTTTCCTCTGAACAGCGCCCACACATGCTACAACTTGGAGCTGGTTTCTTTGTTGCTCAAGAGCTGTGGGAAGCACACCTTCCCCACCTGGAGCTTGCATTAGATTACATATTGAGTGCACAGAGAGTCACCATGGCTTCACATACAAACAGATGCTATAGCTTCCTCCTGCAGGCAGTCGTTGGCACGGTGTGAAATTAATCATCTTATGGTCCCATCTGGCTGTAGAAGTAGCCGTGATGACATGCCTGTAGTGTCGCACCTGAGAAACTGCTCCGTCAGCCCCACCATCTGACCCCCCCCCCTTCAGGGGACTCCTCGGATCAGTTCAGCACCTGTTGTAGGCTCGATAAAGTGCAAAGATGTGGAATGGATTTTTATCTTGATGTTTTGAATCTCCGAGACAGATACACTGGTCTGTAACGACTGTTCGTTTACCCTGGCACTTGGAGAACAGTGTTGGATCGCAGACATGAAAATGAGAAAACAACTGATTTATAATTCATCACTCTAGCGTTCTAAGTGGTTGTTTTTTGAGTGACACCTAAAGATCTGACATGAATTAATCCGTTTTATATGTGTACCATGTATTGTTGCTTGTCTTATGAAGCACCAGTGATGTCTGGGCTTCACCAGTGCGCAGCAGTGCTGTCTCTGCGCTTTTGTGCTGACGGACTGGACCGTTCACATTAATGCAACACTGCAGTAAAATTCCTTTCCCTGTGAATGCATGAGAGGAGGAGGAGCAGAGAGAAGCTAGTGTTGCACCATCGCATACAGTCTGCATAGCCTCAGCAGCTTGGGTTTCTTTCCACCAGTGGAAAAAAAAAAATCAAATGTACCCAAACTGATCGAGCCACTAGCCTTTGTCTAGAAAGACTGCACTGAAACCACTGCACTGAAACCCAAAACCTGACTGCCTACTTTTAGGTGTGATTCAGCCTGCACCCTTATGTTCCTGAGTACCGCAAGCAAAAACGAAATCAGGTGAAATCATCTTCATCTCCTACTTTTATTGGCTGTAATGAGTTTTGGGTGTTTAGTAAGAACTAGATAAAATGTGGATTTTTTTTTTTTTTTCCCAGAACATTTGAAATTCAATTTTTTTCTTCTTTTGAGCCATCATTCATATTTAACTGTGGCATCTTTAAAGTAGGCAGTCCTGCTTTGACCACATTGAAGCACATTCAGACGTGAACTGAATGGTTTGGATGCTCTGTCCCTCACCTTGAAAAGACCCCGTATCCCCTGCTGGCATGGTGGCAGTTTGACTTTGTTTAAGTGTCTATCAGTTGAGAGACAAGTTGCCAGAAGCATAGCATTAACTGAATAGTCTTTGTTTCAGACTTTTTTACTTTAACTCCATTGCTTGTCACTCCACCCTTTACCTCTCTGGTGTTGGTAACCCATCTCATTGTTTCCTCTCTTTTTATGTGTTGTTTTTGAGATTTAGACATATGCTAATCTATTTTGAGTTCTTTTCCCCCTCTGGAGCCAAAGAAAGCTGTTGGTGCTTGACTGATGATCTGTCGCTGCCTCAGATTTCTGATCTTGTAGGTTTAATGGGGGAGAAACACAATAATTAGATTATAGAGACAAAAGCGATCTGTTGCACTGTCAATTATTTAACCAGCATAGGTTGTCTAGAACAACAGGGGTATGGATCATAGAGGCTGAATTGCATTTAACTCAGTAGTGATGTCTGCCACCTCAGTGGTTACCTGACAGGGTCACTGACCTATGATTTCACTCTGGCATCTCGATTGTAATCTCTAAACTAACTCGATTGTCTCTCAGGAAGGAGACACGATGTTCCAATATCTGTTCTGAGCATTGACTTTACAGATCACGTGCACTTTAAGATTTTGATATAATGGACAAGGGCTTTGTGTGATTTAAATGCCAGTTAGAGATGGGTCTTGACGTTCCGGTAGAAAGTTCCCGCTGGAATTAATCCGGTCGTAAAACTCGTGCTTTATTGATCAATTACTATGTGAAGTCACACAGCCAGTGATCACAGGGCTGGCAGTGAACAGCTTCAGCATCTGATCAAGGCCATGGCACGGCATTGTCTTGTCACTAATCTTGATCATTTTAAGGGGAAGCATCTACTTATGTGAATATGGTGGTAGGAAGTGGGCCAAACGTCATTGCTTCATTGCTCTGTGCATAAATATTTGTTCTTTTTCTGGCCAAGATACAAACTCATTTACTTGGACACGTCTCTGCTTGCGCACAGCTGCATTGCCTCCACGTGAGCAGGCCTGTGCCAGGTGTGACGTGGGTGGGAGGCTGAGAGCAGGAGCAGGAAGGGCTTGTTTAAAAATGTTGAGTGTTGAGCTTCCACACTGGTGCGGTCCAGTATCAGGAAGAGTTTGATCAGGGCTATTGATCCCTACTGGGTAGCAGTGGCCAGGCAAGACGACATGCGGCTCCATTTGTCCAGACCTAAACGACGCATTACAGGTAACGTCTGCTCTTTTAAAGTGTCGTACAGCTTTGTCTTGTCTTTTAATCTGTTCAGTTAATCTTTTGGTGCATTTCATTTTCATGTCTTAGCATGTTTGAGTCAATTAGGCAGCTTCAAATGTCAGCATGCTTCAGCGTATATTGTGCGACACTCTCTTTGATTTTTGTTAAAGGCTTCCAACCTTTGAAAATCGCGGTTATTTTTTCAATTTTTTTAAAAAACTTGGTTTTATATCAGAATCTGCTCATGATTGCAGTGTATTAGTGCAGCCGTTCAGTCATTTAAAAAAGTGCTTGCTTTGTTTACGAGTTTCTGGTTTCGCATCCTGGAACACATTGCTATTATAATATTCAAGGCAGGGATATGTGGGCTTCAAGGTAAGCAGTATGCATTGATTTGCGCCGCATCAATAAACCAAAAAGCCTTGTCAGTGCAGTCCTTGTCCTCTCATATTTCTCTAATATTCAGCAAGCTATTTGGCAACAATGAAGGACACTGGGCTCAAACATAATGTGGGTGTCATTTTCTGCAAAGTCCTTGTAGAGGAGTGAGCAGATCTGGTGTCAGTGAGTGCTGCGCTCAGTAGGGCAGCTCAGCCTCCATTTCCTTCAGATGCAGGTTTTGAACCAGTCTTCCTTTACCCTAGAACTGAATGAAGCCAAAAAAAGAAGACGAAAAACAATTTCTCCCAACGCTAAGTTGTTCTGTCTCTTTCTTTAGCTCCCACCAGCACCACGGCGTCAGCCAAGACGTCTAGTCATATGACACGTTGCAAAGAAGAGGAGAAGAGCTACTGCGTGAATGGGGGCGAGTGCTTAACTGTGAATGTCACACCAAACAGCACCAAACACCTCTGCAGGTAAGATGAAAGGGTGGAAATAATATGCATGTAATAAATGATCATACAACACCTAAAGAGTCTAACGTAAGACTACAGTTTTTTGCTCACATAACTGGAATCTGTTTTGTCACTTGTGTTTATTAAAGACTGAGTTTAATGTAAAGTGCTGTCATAGAGGCCTTTCCATGCTTTACATCTAATTTTAGATCCAGCACAATGCAGCATCTGTTAGTAGTAAAATCATACATGCACAAATCATTGGGAAATGGTGGCACGACCCCATTTCTTTCCCCCAAAAAACCCCTACCAAGCAGGAAAGAAGATTCCAGGGGTGAAAACTTGGCATGCTGTGCTGAGAATAAAGACATTAAACTGGAAGAGGAGCTGGTGAATAAACGAATTAGAGAGAGAAAAGTAACAGTTTATCAGCAGCGGCTGCTGTATATCTTTTTTTTTTACTGTACATCAGATGAAGGTTATGGGCCATCTCAGCACTACAGAGTATTTCAGACAGATCTACTGCAGATTAACTGCTTTAGTTTTTTCATTACGTTCCAGAAACATACAATAGAGACATGACGCAGAGAGAATGTTGTCTCAGCTTTTCACACACACTGATATTCCAGTGATCTGCGAAAGTGTGGATCCATTAGTGTCATTAAGAAAAAGCTTTGATGACTTGCACCCTCATGCAGTGCCTCTCTCTCTTTCTCTCTCGATTGACACGCTGGACCAGGAGGCTTATCTTTGCCAAGGAGACACTTTGGCTTGTGCCCTTCCAATACATAAGACTTTTAGTCCACTGAGAGACTGGGTTTAATATTAAATACTTCCGTGACTAAGCAGAAAATCACTGCTGCCGTGTGTCTTTTCATTCTGCAAACACTGCAGGACAAAGCGGGCAAGAAGAAAAGCGTGCCTGTCTCTGTCATTCATTTTCATCTCTCTCACTCTCCTTCCCCGTATGTCTATACTGTGCGGAAGCAGGCTTGCTGCCTGAGTCTCCAGGGATCCGAGAATGCTGAGATCTCAATAGTCTGATACACATGTCAGGAGATGAACCCTGACACAGAGGAGAGTCGGCCATCTTGAAGTGTTTTCAGAAGAAGCTTCAAGCGTTCATGTCTCTTTCGCTCTTGAATATTCATGTTGCAATTCCATGATATTACAATTTAAATGTTATTTGTTCTCAGCCTTTCTCAGAAATCACACGTTGTTTTCTTTTTCTTGTGTCTTTCCGGTCTCTCTTTTCCACTCTCTGTTGAGAGACTCAGCTGTCCCAGCTGTTAAGACCCTATAATAGGCACAGCTGGAAGGACTCAGAGGTTGTGCCAGTCACGCCACTAGATTCCCTTTATCAGAGCTTTGGAAAGCCCGACTCTGTCATCAGAGAGCAGATGGCCTTCCAGAAAGCTCTGGTCTTGGCATCCAACTACACTCTTAATGCCCACCTAAACTTTAAATATGACCATCGACCAGGAAATACAGTTGTTCCTTATAAGTCAGTTTTTGGATCATCAAACTATATCCCAAAAGCCATTTTATAAATGTTATAATGTAAATGCTGTCTAATTTGTCGTGCTTTGCTGTTAGACATTATTTTCTGTGTTTAGTGCCAGTTTTTCGATGTGTTCATTCCCTCTTACCCACCACCCCTGCCCCCTTTCTCAGGTGCCTTCCAGGATTCACAGGGATCCGCTGTGAAATCAAAGAACCTGTCAGAGTCTCAAAGCAAGAACGTATGTGCAGCCACTGAACCTCCCCAAGCGCATGCTGCATAGCTGGTGTTTTATGCTTTCGTCTCTCCTCCTACCATTTCCCTAATCACAGTCTCCATAACTCATAACTGTCCATCTGTCCCCTCCATTAGATGTGGACAGGTGTGGAAATGTGTGTGGCACAGGCCGCTTTAAGCCGCTAATCGCTGCTCTTGCTAATTTGAAGTGAGCATCAAAACTGGCTACTGCCATCTCCATTGGAGGACATTTGGACCAGTTGCTGATACGATTTTGTTCGCATGGTGCTGATTCTGCATTCTGATTTCTTAAATCCTCCTTCATTTGCGTGGTTTATTTATTTGTTTGTTTTTGGACAACTTAATCGCTTGGAAATTAATCTCACCCCATCATACCATTACTTTGGGACTGTGATTTGGCCAATAGTTGGGAAGAGTGTGTTTCAACAAACATTGACAATGTTTGTGACACATTTTGCAGAGAACACCAGAAATGCACATGGGCACGGGGAGAACTTTCGGGTATCCACTCACTTCCTCTCTCTCTTCTCTCTTCTCTCTATGACTTTTTTGTTTCCCTCTCAGGTGCCCAAATGAGTTTACTGGTGATCGCTGCCAAAACTACGTAATGGCCAGCTTCTACAGTACGTCTATTTCCTTTTCCTGTCTGCGCTTGGATTGAAGCATGCTCAATCAACGCTATTTCCTGTTGCTTCATTTTGTTTTTCCTGGTAGAAAGATCAGGGAGTTTTCTGTGCTGTTTTGGGGTTTTGTTGTACGTCCTTTACCATACCTACTCCTCGCATGTTTAGCATTTTTTAACCTAGTTTTGTTATGCTGGAATATTAACCTGAGTAGGGACGGAGTGGATAGAAACATCTATTCAATTTGAAAACAGATGAACTAAAGTTATTTTTATATATGATTCATCAGAGAGGTCCACGGCCTTCCCAGAGAAGTAAGAAGAGTAAGGCCATTTCTACTCTGCAACAGAGATCAGTTGTAAATATCACAAAAGAATCAGACAGGAGTGTTTTGTGCCAAATTATACAATATAGATTTATTACTGATTCTGCAGAGACCAAAAAATTTAAATCACAAACCGAAAGTGCCAAAGAGCCAACTTTATAGCCAGGTGAACAGCAGCTAAGTCCTTGCATCAAAACTGATGAATATATCGTCAGAACAGGAGTGGATTTTGTCTTTGACCAAATTCACACAGTGTTATTACTGAGTGACATAAGATACCTATTGTGTCACAAGATTGAGTACGAACTTGCCTGAACTGTAAGATCATCTTTAACTGTCACGTTTTTTCCTGATGAGAAGCAACAACTTCTTTTTAAAGGTCCATTTTGGAGATACAGGACCCAACATACACCTGAACAAATCCTTTAAAGCTGACACTTTCAATCAAAAATGGAGCAGCGGACTACTGAACTCGGACTTATTCCTCCGCTTTAGTACTGAAGCTAAAATAAGTCTTCTGGATTGAAACCGACTGCTGTTCTGTCCATACCCCACAATGATAAGTTTGGTGTTGGACCATAACCAGAAGTGCAGTATGACTAGTGAGTTCTTGTTGAGCACAATACCTATGGCAGTTTAGAACTGGGTTGCTAATTATTTTATGGCTTCCCCGTTATGCTGCCACATCATTTTTTTTTCTCCTTCAAAGCATTCTGGAAGTGTGATTGAGGCCATGGAGGAAGAGCATCTGCTGAAGCAGCATGGCAGCAGAGCTGTACTTTGCGGCTGTCTGCACAGCATATTTACTAGCACCTTGACTTGCAATCCTAGGCATACAAGCAGTTCCTCCACAAGAGCAAATCATTAAGCAATCGCTCTTAGTGGGGGAAACGGGTGCAATTATTTAAATTCAGGCAGATTTCGGTTAAACTAGTGACTTCATGTCTACTGCTGGCAATGACTAAAAAATGATCCGGGCAATGAAGAGGATTACAGTTGTTTATCAGTGGTCACTGAACCCCGTATTCAAATGAAACATTTTAAAAACAGTAAACGCTCTCTTTCTTCTTTCCATAATCAAGACTATACAATTCAATTCAATAACTGCAAATACACTCACCAGCCACTTTTATGTAACTGCTCATTTATGCAGTTATACAACAAGCAGCCAATCGTGTGGTGACAACGCAACACACAAAATCAAGAGCTTCAGTTAATCTTCGTACCAAATATCAGAAATGTGCCGTGATGTGGTTTTTGGTGCCAGACAGACTCTCCGAAACTTTTCACACTCAATCCAACATAAACTCTAGAGTTTACACAGAATGGTGCGTCTATTGAGCAGCATCTCTGCGGGTGAAAACGCCTTCTTCTTGATGTGGGAGGTCAGAGGAGAACGGTCAGACTAGTTCGAACTCCTGGGAACTCGTATAACCACTGTTAAAAAAGACTGTGGTGGGCAGAAAAGCATCTCGGAACGTACAACACATCAAACCTTGACGCCGAAGACCACAGCGGGTTCCACTCCTGTCAGCCAAGAACAGGAATCTGAGGCTACAGTGGGCGCAGGATCACCGAAACTGGACAGCCGAAAACTGGAAAAAGATCAGGCGGTTGGTTTTCAGTTGTACAGTTTCATTGAGCCTGTGCTTCTATGTGATTGGCTGATTTGGGTAATTGCGTGAACGAACAGGTGGTCGGTGAGTGTATATTTTCATACATGACAAGGATACAGCATACATGTTGTCGGGTCTGTATGTATAGCTTAACATGTATGAATAGCATGGCTGCGAAAACAGTGAAAGCTTTTGGTTTTGATTTTGGTGTGACTTATGGTTTCATCTCGCTCAAGGGTTTAAATACTGTACTTGAGTGAAAGATGCATGTCATGTCCCTAACAGCATGAAAGACGTGGTGGTGTTACCAGTGGAATAACACAGGTTTCGCTTCTGTTTCAAAGAATAGGGCCAATCTGTGTCACGATGCAAGCACAGTGATGTTTGCATGTGCATGCTATTTGACTGAACTCATAACTAATTTATGACCGGCAGCCATGAAATGTATTGGGAACAGTAATGATACATGCTGGACAATGTATTGTTAAGATGAAAGATGCTCAGGCGTGTGGGTTCTAGTTGCTTAGTGCTTTGCAGTTGTCTAAATATTTGCTTAGCCAGGTGATCATTACAACATTATCACTCAAATCTCCAACCAACTGTACTTTCTTTCTTTTTGTCATCTTTTCTGCCTCGGCAGAACATCATGGGATTGAATTTATGGGTATGAATTGTTCCTTCCTTCTAGTTTGCAGACTTGTAGGACTAGTAGCTTGAGCCTTTTTCCTTCAACTCTAGCCAGTTTCCTTTTGCTATTGAAGGGATCATACAGCCATAACAGATGCGATTTTGCTCCACATTGCTTTATTTTGTTAATTCTTTGCACAACATTCCAGTTGCTCAAAGAATGAGGACTTTGAAATCCCAATCTCTGAGAATAGTCAATACTTCCATTGTTTTAAACCTTAAGTGCTGCATCAGTGCTCGGGAGTGCTTGATACACAGGGCGCATCAGCACAAGCAGCCTGAATGGCAGTAAAGGATATCCTCAATTATTCATGCAGACCTCTGACATGTTCTGTTCAACACACCCACACCACACACACACACACCTCTAGTATTAGATGAATTGCTCCATGGTTATGCTGTATGTGCAGATCCCTTCAGTCTTTGCTTTGCTCTGTTCCTCTGCATCCCTCCAACTTTTGCATGTTGCACAAGATATGCTGAACATCTTCCATCCATCTTTCTTTTTCTCTTCCTCATTCTCTCATCAGCCCATTTCATCCTGCAACTTTTTCTCTTTCCTTCTTCTTCAATTAGTCTTCTATCCTTTAAACAAAGTACCTGCATTTTTTCTATACGTAGTAATGGCAGTTGTGTCGTGTGCCTGTTTCCGAGGATGTTCACTACCAATAAACAGAACTAATAAATTGTTAACCAGGACACTTTGAGTTTTGGCAACAGCTTTTGCTCACAGGGCATCAAACATTCTCTATACAGAGAGTGTTTTCGAACTCTCTGCTGACGTTATTGATATAAAGCAAAAGTTTATGGCTCCATCAGTGTAGGACTTTGATTTGAATCATGTAGCATATGACTGTCATTTTACCAACCTGATAAAGGCCCTGTGACCAAGTGCTGCTGCTCTTTTAGTCCCGTTTCCTAAAGCCTTTGCGTGTGGAAAAACTGTAGCATCTGCAAGCCAAAGCAGTATATGACCAAGAAAACAGTCGCATACGTTATCCCTGCTGCTTTGATTCTGCAGATGCTACAAAGTGTTTCACTGACTTGAGGTCTTATTGAATACAACCCTCAAGATCTTAATCCATAAACAGCATAATTAACCCAAATGTGTATGTAAGTAGTATGCCCGCTCTACCGGGAATTCATAGGAATGCATTTCAGAGGATGTCTTTAAAGTGATGATACAATGATATTCAAACTCACTTTTAATTAATACCATCTCGTCAGCACAACTACATCTTGAGATCAGTCTGCATCTGGATGCATTCCTACTCTACTAATTAAAACAATCAAACATACAATATATTTGTGAGATTTGTGCAAATAAAATGATGTAACATTAATTAATTTGCACAAGTCGTCCAGGTTAAATGTGAAATGCAACTTTATTTTGAAATGATGTTATCGTGGGGTTGTAAAAAAAAAAGCTTTGTCCTCTTTTCCAGAAGCTGAGGAGCTGTATCAGAAACGCATATTAACAATAACCGGCATCTGCATTGCTCTCCTAGTTGTTGGCATCATGTGTGTGGTGGCCTACTGCAAAACAAAGTAATTCCATTTGCCTTTGATATTTAAACGTTGGTTCAGTGTGTATTTTATAAATGATTCCTGTATTGAGATTTGAAGCACTGAGATGTGGTTTTAAGCAGATCTGTGTTTGGTCTTTGAGCAGGAAACAGAGGCAAAAGCTGCATGATCGCTTGAGGCAGAGCATACGGAAGCGAAATGCCATGGCTGACATAGGCAATGGCCCGCAGTATCCCCAAACTCTCCACCAACCACCACAAAGCCTGCAGCTTGTTGATGTAAGTGGATGCACCCATCCTGGCCCTTTGTTCTATATCTTAATTGAAACGAGATCAGGCCTCAATTAAATCTAGTCTGCATGACCATCAGAGGATTTCTGTGTTCCAAGATGTCTGTAGTGTCACAAGAACATGAACAAAATTCCTTCAATAAGCGCTGGCGTTTTAAGTAAAACGTGCGTCCAAGTTGAAAAGTCTCTTTTCATGACTGACCTTTTAACAGGCGTAGAGATCTCTGTACCGACAGTAATGCATAACGTGCTCACGTTCTATTGATTTTCTTCTGATTTCAGCAGTATGCATCAAAAAACACCGTCCCTGCTCAGCATGTGATCGAGAAGGAAACAGAAACTTCATTTACCTTGAGCCAGTACACATCGCCGACTCAGCCTCCGACCGCCATAACTGCTAGCCTCAGCCAGTGGTACAGTGTTTTTTCTTCCTTTCTGAGAGTGTAGCCAGACCATAGACTGAAAACGCCAAGGCTTTATACGAAACTCTTTAAATGGGTAAAGCATTAGACGGTTGGATGTTAAATTGTATGAATAATGCTGATTGCATTCCAGCAGAAGGAAATTAGTTTTTAATTAATTAAATGACTGATGAAAGGAGGTAAACTGTGATTTAGAGGCCATTCATCATGTCTAATAAGGCAGATCGTGTAACAGGTTTGAATCATAAGAGCTAATGTAATTATCAGCATCAGGTTTTGTCTTTGAAAAATAAATTGCAGTAGTGTTGCATAGATGTTCTTTGTTTTTGTGCCTTCTCAGTCGTACTGTTTGTGTAACCGTATTTAACTTGTAAAAATGTTTAATAAGCTTGCCTGTAAATACCAGTTCTTTTGATTTGTTATTTTGATGTGACATTAGTTGGAGTAACAAAAAGCCAGAGAGTGTGGTGTCTGACAGTCGTGCGGTCCCTGGGCTACAAAACAGCCGGAATGGCACTCCAAGTCACCGCGGGCGTCTAAATGCCACTGGAGGAGCCAGAGATGTCAATGCCCATGTCAAAAACTCCAGAGAAACAACAGATTCTTACAAAGAATCTCCATACAGTGAGAGGTAAAGCCAAGCTAACACTGATGGGTTTTTGTTTTTTTGTTTTTATTTCCGGGGGGGGGGGGGCGTGCATCAGTATTTTTGCAAGATGCTTCTACCAGCAGGATGTTAAGTTATTCATAAAATTGAAATTCACCCTCTTTATGTAAGGTATGTTTCGACTGTGACAACACCGACACGCCTCTCGCCGGTGAAGTTGCTTTCCCCAGCAACGCCCTCTTCTCCTCCATCTGAAATGTCAGCACCTCTTCCCAGCCTGGCAACCTCTATTCCTTCCATGGCAACGAGTCCATCAGGTGAGGAGGAACGCCCTTTGCTGTTCCTCACCCCGCCGCGGCTCAGAGAGAAATCCGAGCCCAGCCGAGCCCAGCAGCTCCGCAACTCAGCCCACTACAACCACGGCCTGGACGAGATGAGCCCTCCACCCAGCCCGCTACACATCCATGAAGACGAGCAGCATGAGAGAATGCAGGAGGACGACTCCGTACCCTCTGCTCCACCCACATCTACTCCTCACAGCCCCACGGCCATGCACAACTCTAAAAGAACAAAAGCCGGATCTCAGAACAGTCAGGATGAGCAGAGTGGAAGCAGCTCTGAAAGCAGCAGCTCAGAGAGCGAGGCAGAGGAAGAGCGCATGGCCGAGGACACGCCGTTCCTCATACACAACGCTGGGGTCGCAGGCATGACTGTGCTGGGGCTGGAGCTTGTAGACAGCAGCAGGACTAACGCCGCACTGCGCCTCTCCCCACAAGACGATCTACAGAGCAGACTAGCCAGTGTAATGGCTAACCAAGATCCAATTGCTGTGTAAAAGTGAACATACCATAGAAAAAAAAAAATAAGTAAAAGGATACTTGTAAGATACTAAGAATAAACACTAAACCTTTATTTTCTATAAATTAAGTATTTGAGGGAAATAAAAAAATAACTTTTATTTTAGTTATGTAGTGCGAAAAAGTCTTTTATAAATTAAATGTGTGTATATAATGTGTTTTGCTTCTGGAAAAAAGTGCCATTCCTTATATATAATGTATGTATATATGGTCTCAGTATTTCAAAGGCAGAAACAATA
This sequence comes from Ariopsis seemanni, assembly GCA_026413345.1. NCBI lineage: Eukaryota > Metazoa > Chordata > Actinopteri > Siluriformes > Ariidae > Ariopsis > Ariopsis seemanni. The sequence goes on from JAOANJ010000018.1 coordinate 28,174,043, forward strand.
TCAATGGTGCCTTTAATCTCAGCATGGAGAACTAAAGGAAACTGCATTATGACACTGAGCTATATATTCATGACCTTGAGCCAGCATCTAACACTGCTACAGATCACAATCGGCATATGAAGTTGAAAAATGCATACCAATTATTTAAAAAAAAAAGAGTGAAAAATTAATCTCAAAGTATACAACTGAATTAAAGTTCGTTACTGTTGGTTCCTTCTTTCTCAGCTGGTGACAAGGTTAATAAAGCTCAGCACTAGAAAACAAATTTAGTAATTGGGCAAGTGAAAGCTATGAATCAAGTCAGTTGAATTTGTCTAGTTTGCCTGTTACTGAATGAATATATGGCTCACTACGTCAATAATTCAACACGTCCGTTGGCTTCACAGTAATGCATTGTGGGGAAGGTACAGCACCAATATACAAGCTGGTCTACACATTGTAAAGTAAACGGCAGAAAATGTAAGCATTCACCCATCAATATTCTTGTACAATGTTCTATTATTTCCAAAGTGTCTGTTGTGTTGTTTCATTTTACCGATGTGATCACTTGTGTAACAGGTTCACTCGCTTAACTGTATTTTGCAGACTAAAAAATGATGCCAGACAGAAGAAAAAAAACACACGCCTCGGTGGCAAACGCAGACACTAACTTATAACGAACCTGAATGGTGGACAAAATGCCTCTGAATACTATTTCACTTTATTAAAACTCTGTGTTGTACCTGTTTAGTGTGTCAGGAGCCGGAAAGTCTTAAATAATATTAATCCAGTTCAAATTATAGCTTAACTTTTTCATTTTAACAAAAACGCCCTAAAACAAGTCTTTGTTTGCTTTATCCAGGTTTTTTTTTTATTATTATTATTTAATTTTTTTAAACTGGAGAAAGTTTTTATTCGTTTTTCTTCTTCAAATAATCTAAAAAAAAAAAATCCATCCCGAAATCTGGCCCATTTACATTCTGCATTTTATAGTATTTATTTTGTCTATTATTTATTTATTTATTTATTTATTGCTTTGGCCTTCTATAGTCAGTCAAATATAGTCTATATTTTAATAGTGTTGAAAATATACGTTTGAGCATATATATATAAAAAAAAATCAGTATATGTAAGACTGGTTTCACTTTTTCACCATTCCATTATATTCCCACATTATTATTATTATTATTATTATTATTATTTTTTTTTTTTTTTAATGTTGGAGACCTAGTGTAAAATGCAATATGAATAAATTTACAGCTGATTATATTATCAGTCTATGGTTATATCATCTAAAACATTAAACTACAGAGAACCTCTTGGAAATACCCCATGATGCATTGCTTTCAAACCAAGGAGTGTCTGTCAGATACGCCTGTCTGTGTAAATACACCTCCAACAGCTTGGGTTCTTTAAGTAAGACAGTTAGAGCAAGGTTTGTGTTTTTGGCCCAATTCTTTAACAGTTTGTATCCATCTTACCACTGATAGATTTGTGACATGACAATAGCTAATTATACACAAAAATTTCTTTTTTTTTCAAAGATCAAACTATGTTCATTTTTTTCTTTTTCATATAAATACTGTGTAAAATGATATGTTAATTTGCCTGGGTCTCTGTGTCAGCGTGGTCGATCATGACTGCACTGTTACAACTACATTACAAATGCAAGAGAAACACAAAATAAACCATCGTCCAGATAACTGCATGAACACACAAAAGGACAATTGCAGGCATGTATTGCACTAAATGTGCATGATCACAGATGTCAGTCGAACCCATTGCGGAAGTCACAGACTTGCAGGTGTCTCTACTCTTCTACGTTTCATTAAAGAACTCTCCATGTTCATCTACTATTGTGTGAAATACTAAACATACTGTGTGGTTTGAAGTGTTTGCAGCTGCTCACCTTTTTATTAGATTCTTAATTTTAAATTCATGGAAATTAGGATTGGCTATTTGAATATTTTGAAATTGAATACAAACATTACAACATACTTCTACATAGTATAAACAATCCTGAGAATAACACATATGGTGCCAAAAAAAAGCCTAATTAAGAACTTCCCACCAGTTTCACTTTTACTTTGAGTAATTCAGACCCACCAGATGCCAGCGTGTTCTCTGTACAGAGAGATTTTTCGTACATTGACGTCGGCGTTTCCCTGAAAGAGTTTCACTGGTGTCATAAACATGCCTCGACATGTGCGGTTTGCTGCAATTCCTGTGCTGTTGGCATTTCAACATTCCTGATGTTCTCTCCACCTTAAGTAATCACTGAATACCTTGACCCACTTGGTTATCATCTGTCGGATGCATGAAACTGATATAGACAGCAAACAGCTACACTCTGAATTACCTTCGTGACACAGCACACATTCATTTGCAAACAAGCCCTGTCACACTGTGTTTCTCTTTCAAGCTCCATGTTGCAAACGTTGTAAAGTTCCATGTAGGGCCTCATGTTGGACAGAAGTCCTGGTTTAGGCAAAGCCTCCTGCTAGGCAGAACCACCACTTGGGTAAGGTCCTATATTGGGAAGAATTGTTGGAGAGCAAAACACATGTTGGGCAGAATCGCTAGTTTCGTAAAGTCCCATATTGGGCTGAATCATTGGTTGGGCAAACCCTATACTGGGTTGAAATGTCAGTTGACACAAACCCTATGCTGGGTTGAACTGTCAGTTAGCAAGAACTTTATGCTGGGTTGAACTGATGGTTGGTCAAATCCACATGAGCAGAATCCCTGGTTGGGTGACATGCCATAGTGGTGTGAATTTTATTTATTTATTTATTTAGGCAGAAGCCTCGTCTGGCAGAAAAATAAAGTATGGTTTTGTTTTTTGGACATATTATTCATAAAATGCTATAGTGGTATATAATTATTGACAATCTTATACAGCCAGTGAACTGTTTTCTACAAGTTAGTGCTTCAATTACTGATACTGGACTTATATAGTGCCCTTTCCATGAGTTCAGTAGCACTGGAATCATCCTTTCTTACAGCTGAATTATGAAGGACACAGCTCAACATGGTGCCACTGGCAGTCGACAGCGCTAACCACTACACCACTGTGTCACCCAATTAATCCTAGCTAGCTAACTATAGATAAGTTTGCTAGCAGCTCATGTTTGTTAGGTAGATAACATAATTGATGTCCTTTTAGTGGCTAGTTATATAGCTAACCTAGCTAACACACACGTCTATCATTCACCACCTAGCTAATGTTAGCCTAGTTATGCAATGTAGTATTTTATTTTAAAATAGCTATTTGTATCCAATCAAGTAGGGGGTTCGGCCATGCAGGGACTTCTACAGTCCAGCCTGGGGCTTCACACTGTTGATCTGAACACCTGGAGCTAGGTACTATTGCGTATTATAGCCTTTCATTTATTTCATAGCAAATGCACTTATTGTTTACACTCAAATTATTTAATATGATGATGTAGTTCATGTACAGTGGATATAAAAATTCGACACATCCCTGTTCAAATGGCAGGTTTTGTGAAGTAAAAACAAAAAAAAAGCAACGAAGATAAATCATGTCAGAATTTTTCCCAACTTTAATGTGAAATTGCAAAGCATACAAATAAAGTGAAAAATTATCAGAAATGTTTTAAAGGAAAAAAAAGAAAAAGCGTACAATAACCCTGCATAAAAGTGTGCACACCCCAAAACTAATACTTATATTACGCCATTTTCAGAGTGCCACATCTTGACTGACTTAGTAATATTTTCCCACTCTTTCTTCCAAAAACACAGACCAATCAAATTGTCAGGTCACCCCACAGAATTAGTTGGATTCAGGTGAAGATTAGTCAGATTTCAAGGCCTCTGGCTAGGCCTTCAAAATAATTGTTAATCTTTTGGTAAAGCCATTCCTTCATTACCTGGGATGTATGCTTTGGGTCATTGTCGTGCTAAAAGGTGAAATTCCTTTTCATCATCAGCCTACTAGCAGATGCCAGGCTTGTAGTACTTGAGTCCAGGACTCGGACTCGAGTTCGACTTGTGCCCTAATTTTAAGGACTCGTGACTTGACTTGGACTCGGACTCATGCATTAATTGCATTCGGACTTGTAAATTGGAGATGAGGACTCTGATTTTTTCTTTATGTTTGAAACATGCCATAATAATTTGGCATAAAATATTTATATCTACGTTAATTTTTATACTAATTTTGTGCAAGAGAATGCACATTCACCTGTTCATATGTCATGTTCAGGAACAAACTAACGTTAATGGCGCTAAAGTGCCTGGAGAGAAGCCCCTAGGATTGGCCGCTATGCTTATACAGACTTCTCATGCAGTGGGAAAGAATGCACTGCTATGTGTTCCATATGTAGAAGAACTATCGAGGAGACCATGGGGCCAACCTCGAACTTCAATCGTCATTTGGCAAGACTCCACCCAGAGAAGTAAGTGACGTGCTGTGTTCATTGACCTGTTGATAGCGGGGCTTGCTGACTGATGAACTAGCGAGTGTTAACCCTCTCTCATGTTATTTGCCCTGTTGATAGTGGGTGGCGCTTGTTGAGCGATGAACAAGCTTTTTATCTGTAGCCTGTTAACTAAAACAGGGCAGTCAAGCAGTAACGTTAGTCCAGTACAGTAGCGGAGACGGTTTCACATAAAGGCAGCAACAGTCACCGTCAAATGGTGCGGTTGGAGTCTTGTTCTCGGACTTGACTCGGCTCAATAGTGGACTCAACTTGAAATTTTCTTTAATGACTTGGACTTGACTCGGACTTGAACAATGGGGACTCGAGACTGGACTCGGACTTGAGGTTTAGTGACTTGACTGCAACACTGGCAGATGCCTGAATGTTTCGCACTAAAATCAACTGTTATTTGTATCTATTCATGACTCCTTCCACCTTGGTAAAAGCCCCAGTTCTGGCTGAAGAAAAGCAGCCATAAAGCATGATGCTGTCACCACCGCGCTTCACCTTGGGTATGGTGTTCTTTTGATGTGCTTTTTTGTGTCAAACATATCTTTTGGAATTATGGAATTATTAAACCTTTTGGATTTATTCTTATCAGATAATAACACATTTTGTCACATGATTCAGGGTGGTTTAGTTGGGTTTGGATTTTTTTTTTTTTTGAGAAAAGGCTCCTCTCTAGCCATCCCACTCTCTTGCCAAGACATGTAAAGAACACAAGGGATTGTTGTCACATGCAGAGAGCAATCAGTACTTGGCAGATATTCCTGCAGCTCTTTTAATGTTGCCGTAAGTCTCTTAGCAGCCTCCCTGTTAAGTTTTTTCTTATCCCTTTGTAAATTTTGGAGGGATATCCTATTCTTGGTAATGTCACTGTGATGTTCCATTTTCTTCACTTGTTGATGATGGCCTTCACTGTGTTCCATGGTACAGCTAATGTTTTGAAAATTATTTTATTCCACTTCCCTGACTGATATATTTCCATGAAATGTTTCTGATTGTTTTTCACTCAATTTTGTATACGTTGTAATTTCACATTGAGAATGGAAAAACTTCTGGCATGATTTATCTTAGTTTCTTTTTATAGTTCACAAAATCCTGCCCTTTCAACAGGGGTGTGGAGACTTTTTATAGCCGCTGTAACTATGGAATTTACTACAGCAGATCATCAGCCTATCAGGTGAACTGCAGGCTACTAAACATGCCTCTGGTTGCGTTGTTATTGGTATCACTGACTTTTATAGCATATAGTCAGTTGTTGAGTTTTTTAATTGTCCTGGTATTGAAATACCCCAAATGACTGTGTCCAAACAGGGACAGTTTGTGTTTTGCAAGATGTAGGCCAGAGTAAACAGTCAATACCCAAAGACATTGTAGAATGCCAGCTAAATGGATTTGCTGAAAATAATGAGTAACTTGCGAGTTTGTTTCTACTTGGCATGCACTCAGTGCACACTCAACCATTCAGTCTAGAATGTCTATGAATGGGCTGTCTGAGATCAAAAGATGGCCATTGTTTACTGCACTGCTCACAAGCGTAGAAATAAGTCAGATATGTAGCGTTTCCATGAAATACAAAAAAAATGCATCGATTGCACTTTCACAGTGAGGTCACCGGTTCGGTTCCCTTGACCAGCAAGAACGGCTGAAGCGCCCTTGAGCAAGGCACCTGACCCCCAACTGCTCACTAGGCTGCTCTGGGTATGTTGTATGTCGCTCTGGATAAGAGTGTCTGCTTGATGCCTATAATGGAATGGAATGGAATGGAAGAAAGATTTCAGTACTAAAAATGAATGACGGATCTGTTCATGTGGGTAATGTAGTGCTGCTGAGTGTGACTTGGGAGTTGCTATCATTCAAAAAAAAAGATCAAAATAGGGATGAAATTACATGATGTTCAGAAACAAATGCAATCGAAACACATATAAATCTATTTCTAATGAAACCAGTATCTTGCAAACTGTCCTTGTAGTTGTGCTGTACTGTACATTGAGGCTTGTTTCTGTAAGAACAAACTATCGATTTTTGGGTACAGGGCCACTTTTTAATGTGCGATTTGTGAATTTCTCCACATATATAAGGACCTCATATGCCCACCATGAAAGATTTGTTCATTTGTACAAATGCACATTGTGGGAATTTATGTGAACCATATTACATAACAGCAAAACAGTTGATATAGCAAGCATGTTAAAGGCCTTGCACAATGGTTAATCTCATGGCATGCATAAAATTGCAATTCAGATCAGTGGTTTACATCATCCAGTGCAGGTAATGGAAAAATGAGCTGAATCACACTGAGAATATGATCACTACATTACATGACAGGCATTTAGCAGATGCTCTTATCCCTAGTGACGTACAACAAGCGTTTTCACTAAAAATATGAAAGTACTCAGATATACAAATGTCTACATTAATTTCCATACAGTTCTTTATAGACAACCACTGAGGTTTGAGGGTCAAAGACTCAAAAAGCTCCATATATTATGTTTTACACCATTCATTTGTTTTTCTGCTATTGAAAAGTTTTCACTGCAAGCTTGATGGAAAGATTCATCCAGAAAGATGTCTTCTCTTTCATGGTGGGTCAGCTACAGTTAGGTCCATATATATTTGGACACTGACACAAATTATTATTTGTTTGCCTGTTTAATGAAACATATTCAAGTTATAGTTATATAATGGACATGGACATAAAGTCCATACTTTCAGCTTTCATTTGAGGGTATCCACATTAAAATTGGATGAAGGGTTTAGGAGTTTCAGCTCCTTAACATGTGCCACCCTGTTT
>JAOANJ010000018.1:28342813-28355068 GCA_026413345.1 Ariopsis seemanni
CTGCTCCTATTACGACGGCTACTATTACGATTGCTGCTACTGCTATTACGACCGCTGCTGGTACTAGTACTACTACTGCTGCTACTACTACTATTACTACTGCTGCTGGTACTACCATTACTACTGCTGCTGCTCCTATTACTACTGCTGCTGCTACTACCATTGCTACTGCTGCTGCTCCTATTACTGCTGCTGCTGCTACTTCTGTTACTACTGCTGCTGGTACTACTTTTACTACTGCTGCTGCTACTACTATTAGTACTGCTGGTACTACTGCTGCTGCTACTACTATTACTACTGTTGCTGGTACAACTATCACTACTGCTGCTGCTACTACTATTACTACTGCTGCTGCTACTACTATTACTGCTGCTGGTACTACTATTACTACTGCTGGTGCTACTGTTACTACTGCTGCTACTACTATTACTACTGCTGCTGCTACTACTACTACTGCTGCTACTACTGTTACTACTGCTGCTGGTACTACTATTACTACTGCTGCTGCTACTACTATTACTACTGCTGCTGGCACTACTATTACTACTGCTATTTCTATTACTACTGTTATTGCTGTTGCTACTGTTACTACTGCTGCTGGTACTACTATTACTACTGCTATTTCTATTACTACTATTATTGCTGTTGCTACTATTACTACTGCTGCTGCTACTACTATTATGATTGCTGCTACTACGATTACGACTGCTGCTGGTACTACTACTCCTGCCACTACTACTGCCACTTGCTGCTACAACTACTATGATGACGACAATTACTACTACTACTACTAATAATAATAATAATAATCATATAGATATTGCACATGTATACTGATTAAAATTCCTTCAACCCCAATGTAAAAGGCCTTTTATAAGATTATTTTATAAGGTTTTGTGATTATTTATTGGTCATTCATTTGATTACGGCATGAGTCACAAAGACTCTCAGTCCACAGCTGAAAGAAAATAATTACAATAGGCTGTGTGTGATTTAAGGAGATTATATTTGTCCATTATATGAACTTGGTTGAGGATTGAACTTCAGGAGTTGTTTTTTTTTTTTTTAACTGATTCAGAAAATATCCATAATAGTTTTGGTTGTTTATATGTGTGTTCTGCTTCTTATTTTCACTTAACTGACCTCAGAGCTTTCATGGGACCAGAATAGTGCTAGAGGTTGTGCTGGTATTAGTGGTTCTCCCCTTGACTGCTGTTGTGACCATGTGTGTGGGAAAGACCAGCAAGTCAGTACAACTGACTGCCACCTCCATTTGCCCTGTTGCCCTTATGCACCTAAACACAGAAACAGAGGTGGGCAATTCTTTTTTAAATTAAAAAAAAAAAAAAATTTTTATTTTTATCGACAATTAAAGTCTTAGGTTTTACTTGACTGTACAGTACATTGCTATGTTTTTGTTGGTTATTAGTTTTGTTTACGATCAGTTTCCACTTTTACTTTCTGTTTGTAGGAAACAGCACACACACAGCTAATGAGCCGTGGGATGAAGTATCATATAGTAAGACCACTATAAGTGCTGAAAATGAGGTGGAGGCACAAAAACTTGCCAATAATTACAAGGTAGGTGCTTCATTCAGGACAAATGAATGTTAGTTTCTGTAAACACCCACTGACCTGGTTTCAGTTATGAAGTACGTTTTTGTGTTTGTGTTTCCTCCATGTGAAGTTTGGATTCAGAAAGTGGAAAAGCCATGTGACTGAGCGACCCTTTGAGGACAGATCAGAGATTGTGAAGGAACTCTACTCAGAGCTCAACATTATTAAACGAAACACAGGTCAGACTCATGGAAATTCTATTAAACCAAACACAGGTCACTTACAGGTTACAGACCCTCTTAATAATATTAAACCAGAATTTAGACTCAAATTTATTAAACCAAACACAGGCCAGACTCACTAATCTGATAATCAGACAAACACAGTTTAGACTCTCAATGAGATTAAACCACAGTTTGTGCTCACTTAGAATTATTAAACCAAACACAAGCAATCTTATTCAAAAGTATAGCCTCAAGCATCAATTTGTGGGTTCTAAACTTTTTCACTCAACAGAAGGAAGCAGCTCAGTCACCTAAAATTAAAGCTGCGAGCAGCAATAAACAGTTTTCAGGCTTGACAAAGCAGAGCAAAGTCGCTTCAGCTAGTTTAATTCTATTTAAAGAAGGAGTGAGACACACATAACACACATAAGTGACACACTTATTTACTCATCAAAACGTCTGCAGAAAAAAAAATCAAAATTCAACAGTGTCCATGTAGTAAATAACATCCAAAAACTCTGTCATATTACTGTTTTTCACATTATGCAAATGATCAAAAAATCCATCATAGTGGGGTTTAGGGTCTAAGAGTTTTTTTTATTGAAGACACTGAGATGTATATCTGTGCCAAATTTCATGTCATATGGACTACTGGTGTTGGGGAGCTGGCATTTAAAAAAAAAATTATCTGGTAGATTGGGATCCTGTTTCTTAGCATTTGCACATAATTTCCAGTTATGTTGTCAGGTTTCGTGTCTCTAGCTCGTTCCAGCTCATGGCAAATTGACTGAAGACATAAGATGGAAAATATTGACGAAAAGGTCATGCCCACATTCATCAGTCAATATGACACTTTGGATCTTGGTTGATACTTGCTCCCAGATTTTGTGCACCAAAATTGGTGAAATTCTGTCCACCAGGTTTTGAGGTACACGTTTTTGGTATTTGTGGTGCTCCCTACGGATCGGGCTCAAAATGCTTTGGTAGGTCCATTTCCAAACACGGACTGAAAATATCTACCAAGATTTATCACGATTGGACAATTTGTTAATGTGTTGTGGCCAAAATTGCATTTTTGGGCCTTAATTACAGCACCACCATCTGGTCGATTGGCGTCATGATTCTTTGGAAGAACTTGTACATCATTTCTAATTATTGGGCCAAGTTTCATGTGTCTAGATTATTCTCGCTCATGGCAATTTGAGCCGAAGTGACAGACCACAAAAAATAATTAACTGGCATAAATACAATAAGGTTTTACCCCTTTGGGGTTAGAAACCTAATAAAATTAAATATTTGTTTATTTAAATAAATAAATTTAACACAAAGTTAATGTGCTGTTGCTTTTTTATTATAACATTGTGTTTTAATAAGCTCTCTGTTTTCTTCTGTTCCTCTCTCTGTTTTATCAGCCTCTTTATTTACATGCGGAAATGTTTTGTATATATTTCTGTTTGGTTGGTGGATCTCTCTGGTGTACCTTCTCGTTGGTATCATGATGTACATCACCATTATTGGAGCCCCTCATGGTAAACTGTTTTTACAACAATGTCATTACAACATCTAAAACTGGTACATCTTTTTAAAACTAGGTTTTGATTCTTCCTTTTTTTTTAAATAGGTAAACTGTGCTTCAGACTGTCTCGCTACTTTCTGTGGCCATTTGGAAAAGCAATACAGAAGGTTGAGTTTTTATAATCATTATATCATTATTCTGCATGCTGTTTTTTCGAATGTAACATTTTCACATTATTTTAAGTGACGATAGGTGTGATAATATTTCACTGAAAGCATTTAATGCCCAACATACTGTGTCATGTGCCATTTTTTGTCTGCTTGTATGAAAATCAGGCATTATCTATGTTTTTTGACTCATTGATAGAATCGAACATAGAGTATGTGAGAACGGAACATGCAGTCTGTCAGAGCTGAGCTTTCTTGTCTGTTCCCTCAGGTGAGTGTTCCACTGTCAAATGTCAGTGTGAAAGTCTGCAATGATTTACGAGATGAAGGGGATGAGGGGAAGGCAGCCTCGCCACTACTGACACCCAACACATTGGTGGAGAACATGGAGGAATCATCCAGGCCTCCAGAGCAGCGCTATTGGGTAGCATACCAGTTAATATCGAATAACGGTCTTTATTCTATCCACATTCACTGGATATGAGCAATCATGCGTTCTGATTGGCTACTCAACTACTAGGATATCAGCTCATATACCATGAGTAGAGAAAAACAAAATGGCGGCGCGTGTTGCTGAACCAACTGAGGACGAAATAAAAACTCTACTTGAAAACAACCCCCCCACAAAAAGCAACAAAATATGGAATAAAAAAATATTTCATGGTAAGAACTTTTTTTTTTTTTAATTTTTCAAGAATTACTATTATAGCATTTTTCACAAACTGCTCCGGTCATTTCACCGGTTTGTTTACATTCTAAGCGGAAATGATTTTGTCAGACATTTTGTATTAAGTTTCTATTTATAAAATTTGCAAAAAAAAAACTGCCCCGTTTCTCAAAATCCAGTGAATGTGGATATAAAGGTGCTACGCGCTTCATCAGCTATCAGCTCATGTACGACTCGATTTGGTGGAATAACTGTTAAATATATAAATATCCCAATGACTGCAGCACTTTCTGTGGTTATACGGTAATGCAACTCCCAAGAGCAGCAGGGAAAGCTGAATTACATTTCTGCAAGTGAAAACACACTACACCGAAAACAGATTAAGGCCACAAAGTGAAGAAACGGTGGTTGTTATTATTATTTTTTTTTTATTTCTTCGACTAAAATGTTAATAATCTGACCTGGCAAGCAACACGTCTTCGGTTAAATTAATGTGTGTTCTCTCCTTTCAAACTCGCTGCCTCCGTTGCCATCCTCCAAATAATTACTGCCGTGTTCTGCTGTGCTAAAAAGAGCTCTGGCATTTCATGGGCACGTAATGACAAATTCATTAAATATTTCCAGCCTTAATAAACCTGAACGAGGCTACAAAAACTCCAGGGTGGTTTGTGCTTTGAAATGCGGTACAGAAAAAGAACCCAAAACAGTTGGGATGCCCATTTCATCTTAATTTAGGTAATAAACGTACTTCGTGCATGTTTGGTAAACTGCCATGGTTAGCTTTTAATGCCAAAAAAGTGCAAAGGCAATAAATAAGCCACCAAAAGCAAGAAAAAGTAAAAGCAAGATGCTTTACTGTGCAATTGCAGCAGAAACGAGAAATAATTAACAGTTATTCCACAAAATTGAGTCATACATGAGCTGATAGGCAACGAGGCCCGTAGCGCCGAGTTGGCTAGAAGCCATGTACGACGTGATCAGATGAAATATAATCATTTTATTATATCCACATTCACTGGATTTTGAGAAACATATGCTGGGTCAGTCAGCAGCTATTGGAAAGGCTTCGTTATTAGGCGGACTTCTTAAAAACTTAGCACTGGCTGCACAAATTGACTTTAGCGGGTTTTTTTTTTTTTCTGTAAAAAGTGCCATCTTCTTGTCGTGCCAAGGTACAGAATAGCTTTAGACATATATTTAATTCTTCCTTGGACATTTCAGTTCTGTAATTTTCAAACTTCTTTGAGCTTTTGAATTGGTCTAAAAAAAATTCAACAAATGTTAACGCTTAAAGGTGAAGAATGGAAGCAAACCAGCAAAATGACAGTAGCAATTTGTGAAAAATGCTATAATAATAATTCTTGAAAAAAAACCCAAAACATTCTTACCATCAAATACTTTTACAAATAGCCCTATGAAAATCCATGACCTTGATTTTGACATTTCAAAGTCATTCAAGGTCAAAGGTCATGGCGGCAACTGAAAGCCCATTGGGGACTTCTTATATGTTGATAATGGTAAACATCTGGCTATCATGAACCATTTTAAAGTTATAGCCCTTTGAAAACCCCTGACCTTCAGTTTGACCTTTCAGGGTCTCTCAAGGTCAAAGATCACGGTGCCAAATGAAAGCCCATATGGCACTTCCTATAAGTTGATAGTGGTAAAGATCTGTCTACCATCAACTGTTTTCAAGTTACAGCCCTCTGAAAATCCGTGACCTTGAGTTTGACCTTTCAAGGACACTCAAGGTCAAAGATCATGGTACCAAATGAAAGGCCATATGGGAGCTCCTATATGCTCATAATAGTAAACACCTGTCTATCAGCAACCGTTTTTGAGTTATAATGGAAAATATGTTATTTTGACCAAAAGGTTGACCTTTCCGGTGATTTCGACCCAATTACCCTGAAAATTTAATCAGGGAATCTATAGACCATTGCCCAGCTACCCTGAAATTTTTAAGTCAATCGGTGCAACCGTCTAGATGCTAGATTATTAACAGACACACAAACAGATTCCATATACCTCGCCCCGCTTACTCCGTCACAGGCATCAGGGTCATTTCTGACTTCATTAGATTTCTAGATTGAGGTCTATAATATCCAGGTGAAGATAGCTACTGTATAATAAACCAGAACGTCAAGGACGTAGTAGCTCATCTGGCCTGCCATCAAAACAACCATGACTACCAAAACTCAAACAGAACTGAAATGTGACGATGTGAGAAAGGACCGACCTCCACGACTAATTGCTTACAACAGGAAAATCAACAAAGGAGCAAGTTTTGTTCCCCGAGGGAAGATCGACCCAAAACATCGATCAGATCTGAATTCGCATGACAAATGAGAGAGGAGGTACAACTCTAGTCAGAAGAAAACTCGTTAAGTTGACCTAATTACAAATTCGTTAGCAAAAAATTGACAATACAATGACCAAGTGTTGTGCAGAAAGACTAGCTCTTTCAAATAAAACAATCAGAACTGAAATCCATTGAGAACTCAGGGCGGGAGAGACACGATTTAACTGAAAATAAACAAAGCTGTAAACGAATTGTTTGCAACAGGAAAATCAACAACCAATCAACCAACCAAGTTTTGTTCCCTGAGGGAAGCTCGACCCAAAACATCGATCAGAACCGGAATCGGATGAGAACTGCAAGAGGAGATACAATTCTAACGAGAAGTCCAAAAACTCGTCAAGTTGAACTAATTCGCAGTTTGTGAGCAAAAAATTGACAATACAATGATCAAGTTTTGTGCAGAAGGTCCAGTTCTTTCAAATAAAACAATCAGAACTGAAATCCATTGAGAATTGAGGAAGGAGATATGATTGAACTGAAAATAAAGTTGTAAACAAGCAAGAAAATCAGCAAACAAACGACCACGTTTTTGTTCCTCATGGGAAGATCTACCCAAAACGTCGATAAGAACTGGAATCGGATGAGAAACGAGAGCGGAGGTACAATTCTAGTGCCTGGAAAATTCGTTAATTTGGCCTAATTAGTCACTGGATAGCAAAAAATTTGACAAAACAACGATCAAGTTTTGTGCGGAGTGATGAGTTCTTTCAAACAAATAGGTGGTGGGTTTCCCAAAAGCCTTTTAACTAGGAGAGAGAGTGTTCGTTGTGCTGCTCGCTCGACCATTTAACGATGATCTTTGTGCTACGATGCTTTTGGGGAAACTCGCCACAGGACGGATGGAAAATTAACAGAGAAGATATGATTTAACTGAATTGTGGATGACGGATGGACGACGGATGCCACGCCGTGGCAACGGATCATCGGCCTTATGACCAGATGAGCTAATCATTATCGCGTAAATTAGATTTGGTGTTCTGAAGCTTACATTTCATCCTGAAAATGCTGTGATTCTGGCTTCTCTTGATGTATTTATCCACTATGCTAGCAGGAAGACTATTATAGCATCTTTTACCCCTTTTCCACCAAATCAGTTCCAGGGCTGGTTCGGGGCCAGTGCTGGTGTTGGTTCACGTCTCGTTCAACTTGCGAGCCAGCTGAGAACCAGTTTGCTTTTCCATAGTTCGCGGTGCTAAAGGGAGCTACATCATTATGTCGCTGTATACGTCAGTTACGTCGCTGCGTTTGCATAAACCTTGGCACGAACATCGAAGCAACAACACGGAGCAGCAACAACAAGAATAATGGATTGCTTCACGTTTGTACAGCTGCTGCTTCTCATCGCTTAAAAATGGCGACCTTTCGCGGTCTTGCTATTGTTGTTGGTCTTAACAACTCCGCCCCCCCTGCTGACGTAAGCGGTTCTTTCCTTTGGCCCAGCAAAGAGTTGGTGCTAGCCTGGAACTGTTTTTTTCTGGCCCCAGAGCCAGTTCTTTGTCAGTGCAAACAGAAAACCCGGTTCTAAACTAAGCACTGGCCCCGAACCAGCCCTGGAACTGCTTTGGTGGAAAAGGGGTACATGTGAGCTTTAGGAACTGGAAATGACAAACCTAAATTGTGCTTCATCTCTGATAATTCCTGTTGATGGAGCCACTGCAGCTTTTCGATTTCGATCCGTAACCGCCGAATCTAAAAGGCAAAATAAGAGTATGTCACCAGTTCTTGAAATTGGCAAAAAATCGCTACCATTTTATAATGAGCACGGTTTTCGTTTTCAGGATTTCATACTTCAGCTATCGTGTTTCCTGAGGTGCTCTTGGAGAGGTCATTGTATATTTCAGTCATTGTCCCCTTGATTGCATCCATGATCTGTCCATACACAAAATAATCATTTGCTCCAATCAGCGACATCTCAATTATGCATTAATAACACTTCATACCGTTATTATAAGGATCGATTGAGCATTCAACCTTAAATCAGTCAGTCAGTCAGTCATTAAAAAAAACACATACACACACAATAACATAATGCTTAAAAACCCAAACACAGTCATGGGCAGCCAAAGTATATTTGGATTTACTGTATATACGATATAAATCTTTTTCCCCAAAGAGTCTGGAAGAGATCTGGCATCTTACTTTATTGGTGTATTTTGCAATATCAGCTGCCACATCAGCAGAGGTGGTGGGGATCTGTAGATCTCCAGTCATGGAGGAGGAGGATGATGATGAGGAGGAGGAAGAGCTAACTGTGACACCTGCCATTATGGCTGCAGACACAGGGGTGCTGGTGACCAGAGTGACAGCCGAGGTCGAGGTGCTGTGTGGGGAATCTTTCTGTTGCACAGCTACGAGGAATAAAGCAGTTTTAGCTTAATCATTCATACCATGAATGATTTGCCAAGCTTCAAGGTGCAAGTGGGAAAGACATTAGAGCATGAGTTAAACATAATCTAGCAAGAGGGTCTGGGACAATAAATATGACCAAGAACTGCCTACGTCCACAAAAAGAGGTTATCTGATTGGTCTCAGAGGTGACCAACCACTTGCAGTGGTGTGTTTGCTTGTAGACTGCCAATAAACACACAAGATGAGCTCATTTACTCAGTACTAAGCACTTTACCCAAAACTCATTAATCACATTTAAAGACAAAATGGCGCTGGGTGAACATCTGAGGCTCCGAGCAGGACGAGGAGAACAAGGATAGTCACTCTAACCAAAAAAAGTATTAAGTATTTACAGAAATCTGCAGAAAGACATCCTCACAGTATCCTGAAATCCATTTGCATCTCATGTTCACTAATATACAGTATATATATATTTAAGCACTGCCCAAAAGTGGAGCTCCTGATGAGTGTATGAGCAAAATATTTGCAAGGGCACAAAATCAATCTGAATAGAATAATAATATTACAGCATATGAACCATCGAATCGTGTAACATAGTGTATTTTGTGTCAATAAATTGCTGCTTTGTCTAGTCACAGTGAGACTAATAACGCGATACGCATCACAGTTATGGATACATATTTGACACCGCATGCCATGCACCAGTTACAACACCACGGCATTTATTATGGTGTGACTCTGCTGGGTGTAACCGCGAGTTGGCCTAGTGGTTAGCGTGTCCACCTCTCGATCGGGAGATCACGAGTTCTACTCACGGTCGGGTCATATCAAAGACCATCATAAAAATGGTACCTCCTGCCATCTGTCAAGGCACGCTGCAATACAGATGCGAGTGGGGAGTCAAACTCTCGCAGTTACCAGAAGACTAGCTCCCCCAGCTATGTAATAGGCGAGAGGCCGAGGGCTATGGAAACGGAGATCGACGACGCCCTATGCGCCACATGGCGTGGGAAGGACTTTGATTTGATTTGACTCTGCTGGGTGCCTGGTGGACAGTAGTGAACCGGTGCTTTCACTGTACATCATTACTATATACATATGTGTAGTTACGATCGAATATTATCAGACGTAAGAACTAATCGATATCGGTCCGCGGTAGTTTTAGATTATCTAAAACTAAGGAAAGATGCTCATAATTGCTATTGAACGATATAATAGTTATGTCTACACGAGTGTGCAGAGTAAGAAATCGTTCAGGGGAAAAAAGCATACAATGCAAAGACACGCTGCTCGTTATGAAAAAAAAACAAAACAGTAGGATAAAAACCTTCAGAAAAAAAAAACCTACTGGAAAACATCTTCCTTGACCGAATGCAGCGTATGAGCTTTGAGGGTTAGAGCTGCAATTTTGATATTTCAAACTTGCCACGTCAAACGGATATCTGGTTACATGTCAATTGTCTAACAAGTGAGTGGACTAGTAAAACTGTTTTAGCTAGTTTTATATGAAACTGTCGTGAATATTTTCTGTAAAATGTGTTAGTAAATAATCCCACGTTATTTTTAAAAATAAGCGCTGGATAAAAACTCATTTATCTTATGCAACTAAAAGATAAAAAATTGTATTGTCCGGCGGTCAAGTGTTTATGAGATACGTTGCCTTGCACTTACAGTATGATCAGCTTCCCTGTGGTGGAACACGCAAGTTGTTCGTACGTAGAGACGGACATCGTACGGTCGCAAAAGTCATCAAAAATCAGGTTGATGCATTACCATATCCTCTTAAGTATGGAGATTCGCTCCCTGCTATCAGTATCGTACGTGTTCAGGACCAAGGATGTGACTCAGGAGTTTATCAGTATCACTCCTCTTTTTGAAATGCTTCTCAGTTCAGAGAGCCTGTACACAATTAGTTCTTTCTCACAGAAAGACGCCATGGCCTAATGGTTCGAGGAGCAGCTTTGGGACCAAAAGGTCGCTGGTTTGATTCCTTGGACCAGCAGGAATGGATGAAGTGCCCTTCAGCAAGACACCTGACCCCCAAATGCTCCCCAAGCTGCTCTGGGTATGTTGTACGTCACTCTGGATAAGCGCATCTGCTAAATACCTGTAATGTATAATAAAAGGTACGTAGCAAAAAGTTTTCATGTATTACCCTATTTACAGCTATGACTTATTATCCCAGCAAAATTAATTTGAAGTCAACAGAATTGCCAGCATATTTTAGTCTTTTCAAATTAATGAGTCTAATGTGTAACCTTTTAAAAGTTTTCAAGACCGTATCTGTCTGCAACCGAAGGATATTCATTCAATTTCTTTCAAATCTGATTTAAGCATATTCATACTAATCACAGAATAGTTTGTGGAAATACACGTGATAGATCTTAACCCTCTAATTCAATGATCAGACTCAACTGTGGCCTACCCTTAACAGCCTGTCGTGTCTGATATCGAGTGCTAGAAGAAGACGGTGAAGACGATGCCTGCTGTGCTTGTGATAACGTCTGTGCCTGAGTCTGTGGCTGCGTGTTGCTCTGCTGCTGCCGCTGCACTTTCTGCATGTGCCACTTCTGAGAGGACGTCTGAAACTTGGTACCGGGGTTCCACACAACGGCCCGCTGCACCACCGGCACGCTCTCACGGGGCAGCAGGGGACGCTGTTTCTTCACCGTGCTGGTGGGGGTGGAGGAGGGCAAGGCTGTAGGAGGTGCGGAGTTAGGCAGGGAAGAAGAGACGAGCGCAGTGCTGCTAGGGACAGCGGGGATGGTGACTACATTTAGAGGAACTGCCATGGGAGACTGCGATGGGTCTTTGAGGCCTGGAGTGGAAGAGGGTGCTGAAGGGGTTTGAGATGGAGCAAGACTTCCTGTGGGAGGGCCCTTAGCTAGAGGATACAAATATATAAAAAGAAATTAGATACGTGCAAACAATGTACATTATTATACATACAGGACACTTTCCATAGAATAAAAATGTGTTCTATTCCCTTCAAGTGGGTTTCATTCATTTGGTTCGATAGCATGCAATATTGTTATCATATCGCTTATCCTACATGTATTACGTCACTCTACCCAATGGAGAATAAGTGTTGAATATGGTTTACGATATTGCATGGTTGTCAAGACAACATGACGTCACATGTCAGAGAGGTAAAACTTCTGCGCTAGCGAGTGAGTGACAGACAATTTGTAAGCAAACATGGCTGCCAGGTTTTGTGAGAATTTTGAAAGAGAAAGACTTGTTGAAAATCCGAAAAGGAAGGTGTATGTACATTAGGGTGCATCGGTTGCCCTCACTTTCATAAAATCTGATGCATCTTTGTTTGGTTGTTCCTTTTCACCAATAAAGACATCCTGTAAAATTTTTTGACCATATTCAAAAGTCTAATGGTGGCACCATGAGGTTCATTTTTT
>JAOANJ010000018.1:28602465-28615488 GCA_026413345.1 Ariopsis seemanni
GTCCTACGATGTCTCGCACAGGTCTCGACGAATCTCGTTTACGGCCATTGCTTTGACATATGGACTGATATATTACATAGCAGATTTCAAACACTCATAACTTGCTATAGCAGTGACAAAATAGCTATCACAAATGCATTCCTATATTTAATAAAATGATATAAATAGAAATTTGATCATAAAAAATTTGCATTCAGTTCTCCTTTAATATGGTTATGGGCCAGCCTTGGTTTGTTTGTTTTTTTTCTTCCCTGTATTATAATTAACATTATTACCGGTGAATCCGTTTTTCAGGTCAGCTTTAAGTGGGATATGAAGAAAAAACAAAGGCATTAAGCCAAATGCCTTCAAATCTGGATCGAGCTATATGAATATTGAACATAACTAAAAATAGTGGACATAAATCTACAGAATGGTCTTTTAAAAAGGCCACTGTTGAAGGAACTGGGTACAAAATAAGGCTAGAATTAGTATTAAACCTCTCACAAATACAAGGAACAAATCTTCAGCTAAGTTAGTGTAATATAATCTGACAAAAATGCTATTGGGGAACTTTGTTATATTTATGAGGAAGATATGCAAGTCAAAACTGAATTGAGCCCAATAAAACATTTTAAGCACAGCTGCGAACAGAGTGGGCTGAATGCTCCGAGTCGAAATGGAGGACGTCCATGATGAGGTCAGATTATCCAAAGGCAGCTCCTGGATTCCTCAGTATACGTACCAATCCAGTGAGCTGGAAAAAATACATATAAAGCTCTCTCTCTTTTGTGAGTTGCATCTATACTATAAACTTCTAAAATCACTCGTCTCTTGGGAACAGCGGCGTACAAACCATCATGGGTCACACCCCGATACACCAACCACGATGAACTGAAGCTGCACAGAGATATGATCATGCAGTCACATAAACACGAGCAAATTATAGACTTCCCTTCCAGCACAGAACAGGAAATAATTACTGCCTTTGAGTTAATGCCCAGTATCGTTCTGAACTCCAGGTTTTGTACACAAACAGCAAATTAGTAAGACAGTCTGTGGATCCTTTTTCCCTACTGAGCAGATGTTGGTGTCTTGGTTGAGTGTCTGGAAGACTGGCCAAAATGACTGGGACTTCTGAACTTGACAGAAAAGTAATGCTGAGAAGGCAGTGTGTGATCCTGAGATCAGTTGACCTTGAACCTGTATGAGATGTGATTAAAAAAAAAAACCTCTGTAGAGAACTGGGTCACATTTAAAAAAAAAATATTTTCTACTGTAGTTCCAAAAACTACAAGCGTTCCTGACTCTTCAGATTCAGATGCATCACAATCATCATAATTATAGCATTTGAAAGCATTTGAAAGATACCCAAAGAAGTGAAAAAGGACAAAATCACATTGAAAGATTTCATTCCATGTCCACTGAAAGACCTCTTGCCTACATTTATAACCTAATCTACTCATGGAAAAACAGCAGTATTGTCAATTACGGCCACAGTCTTCACACACGAGCCTTGATGTCTCTTCGTTCCACTGATCTTGGCTCATATTAACATTGGTGGTGAAATAATCACTGAGTAATTCAATGAGTTCTGTTCTTTTGGCTATGTTTCCTTTTATTAAAGTGTAACTTCACTCCCAGTTCTGGGCCTAACTCCACCCGCTGCATAATTTTGAAAAACGCTAAAAAGTGGGCAAGGGGTTGAAAGAGGGGGCAGGGAGGGTGTGGATGTGTGAGGCAGGAACTGCTCAGTGAGTTCTGATCAGCATATATTTGAAAATGAGTGCGGATTCATAGACTCCAACTCAAAGGCGGGGGTTGAGTGAGGTGGACCGGCCACCTTTGAATAGAACGCTTTAACATTCTTTTTTTTTATACAAATTTCATGATGTAGAGAATTAGGGTGGGACGGTGGTGTAGTGGTTAGCACTGTTGCCTCACAGAAAGAAGGTTCTGGGTTCGAGCCCAGGGGCCTGATGGGGGCCTTTCTGTGTGGAGTTTGCATGTTCTTCCCACGTCTGCATGGGTTTCCTCCGGGTGCTCTGGTTTCCCCTACAGTCTGAAGGCATGCAGGTTAGGTTAATTGGTGGGTCTAAATTGACCGTAGGTGCGAATGAGAGTATGAATGGTTGTTTGTCTCTATGTGTCAGCCCTGCGATAACCTGGCGACTTGTCCAGGGTGTACCCCGCCTCTTGCACATAGTCAGCTGGGATAGGCTCCTGCGACCCTGCACAGGATAAGCGGTTATGGATGATGTAGAGAAATAGCAAAGAGTTGACTCTACGTTAGCATCGGCCTTGCGAGGTTCAGGAAGATTTTAACCAGTAAATGGCGTTTTGAGCCATTTTCAACCCAGAAAATGGCATTCTTTAGCTGGAGCCTATAGAGGCACCTGTCTGTATGTGTATGTTTAACGGAGTTCGAGTGTGTTTAAGAATGTAATTGGCATGCCAGCCTCAGGTAGCGATTCCACAGTCGCAGTGTGGCGCCACTGTGTAACCACCACGTTATATAACCTCAGCTTGCACCGCACTCCTCTGTGGCTGAGTGGTCTAGAGCGCTGTTTAGAAAAGAAAGTGATTTTAAAATGTTGGTTCAAATCCTAACGTCGATATCAAAGGCTGAGCTCAGACCTGCATAGGTTTCTGGTATAAAACTGATAATTTTGTCAATATTATCACCAGTACAGTCATATCATTTAGTTTACAGATTAAAAAACAAAAAAACAAAACACATTTGAGTGTGCAGTATCTTTTTGATCTCTTTTTATTGGCAATTTAAACATTTTAAATCTTTCTCCGCTCTCATCTGTACAGACTTTGTGAATGCTCTTCCTTGTTTTGATGATGATATTAAAGCCCAGGAGCATTTCTGACATTTTGTTTATAAACCGAACTGATGAGGGTTGTATTCACACTGTGGGGAAAAAAAAAATCTCATTGAATTTACTTAATTTAAATGTCTACATCGTTTCCACATCAATGAACTGAGTTTCACTCATCGAGTTTGTTTTCGTACATCCATCATGATTTGATCGTGTGTTTTCAAAGCCCTGAATATGATCTCACCCGAGCTCAGGATCAAACGAAGGCTGCTGGGTTTGTAAAGCAGTGACGTTACCTGCTTCACTATCATACTGCATATGGGATAATCAGGTTAATTTCATATTACACAGTAGTTATTTCTTTCCTCCAACGTCCTCATGAGATTTTATTTGGATCCTGTTAATACGAAGTGAATTGAGCCCGACATTCACACTTAACTCGGAAGGTTTTTAGGCAAACTGATTATATTTACCACTGCATTTCTTAAACTGGCTCCTTACTCAACTTTTACAGGCAGGCAGCCAAGTCAAGTTTTGAAAGAGGATCTAAAAAAAACATATCTAGGAGGCATTGTGGTGCAGCGGTTAGTGTTGCTGCCTCACTGAGCTTGGGTGAGATCATGGGGTTTGATCTTATTCAGGGCTTTGAAAATACATGATCAAATCATGTTGGAACAAATATCACTTCGGTGGTGAACCTTTAGATAGTGGTTTCTTAGCTGGTGTTGATTTGACACAGCATGTGTGCATCAGGTAGAGCAGTGAAGACTTGGTGGTTAAGACTCCAGGTCAATAATCAAAAAGTTGGGGGTACAAGCTGCCACTGTTGGGCCCTTAAGCATGGCCCTTAACCCAATCTGCTCCAGGGGAGCTGTATCACGAATGACCCTGCACTCTGACCGTAGCTTTATAATAAGCTGGAATATGTGAAGAAAAATAACTTCATTGTACTGTAATGTGCCTTTCTGGGTGGAGTTTGTACATCACATCACATGTTTACCAGCATATCACAAGACACTGTTTACATATCACCAATATATTTACCAACATATCACAAAACTCTGTTTACATGGTCAATACTTAATTTGCCTTCAACTATGTGCAATTGTTGGTACTCACACGTGTCACTTTCTCCAATGTGCAATACTAGCACTTGTGCTACACCCCCGTCCCCACACTGCCCCCGGAGACAATGTATGCACATCTCTTAATTATTTCTATTTTTACTCTAATTTTACTTCCATTTTTATATTTAGGACTTTGAATCTTTTTTATTGCTATACTGTTAAACTCCTGTGATTGGCGCCACCCAATGCGCCTTAAGGGCCTGGTCAGTACTGGGACGGGAGACTGCCTGGGAAGACCAGGTCCTGGCATGGGAGGGACTTTGACTTTGATACTGTTAAACTCCTGTAAGGCTCCAATGCTGAGAGACTTGTTTCAGGTTCTTATCTCGTCCAATGCATTGCATTCTAAGTTGGCCCTGTGTTAACATACATTATGACAAATAAAACTGAACTCAACGGAACTGAATTGAACTGAACTGCATGTTCTCCTCATTCCTGCAAGGGTTCCTCCTGGTCCTCCGGTGTCCTCCAGCAGATGCAGATTAAGTCAACTGGCTACTCTAAATTACCCAAAGGTGCAAATGTGAGTATGAATGGTTGTTCATGTCTGTGTTAGGTCTGTGATAGATTGGCAACTTGTCCAAGGTGAACCCCGCGTCTCGTCTGAAGTCAGATGTGATTGGCTCCAGTTTTCCCCTGCAACCATGACAGATAAACGGTATAGATAATGGATGGATGGATGGTTATTTAAAAATGCCTCTGTAAGAAAGCCTGGGTACAAATATAACAAGACTGTCAATGACGGCGTAGCTCATGCCGACCCAGTGAGAAATCAAATCTGGGTGGAAGTTATATGCACCCTAGGTACCCCTACCTTCATGCCAGAAAGAATCAAAATAAGTGAAGAATTGAGGGAGAAGTGATTTGTGTGGAAACTGCTTGTTAGGACTTAATTACTCCATATCCTTATTATTATTAATTGCAATTACGCACATTTGGGTAGAAGCTATATACACCCCAGACAGACCTACCTTCCTGCCAAAAAGAATAAAAATCAGTGATGAACTGAGAGAGAAAAAGCGATTTTCATGAAATGTGGATGACGCCTGACAGATGACACGATAGCATAAACTCATCACCTGTCGGCCGGATGAGCGAACTAGCACTAGGTGTTTGTAATACAGTGACCAGTAAGTTCACAATACAATGGCTGTTAGGTAATTATATAATCGCTGTCCAATGAAAACGTACTTCATTTTCACCTGGGATCAGTTTGTGCCATAAAAACCAGACATCTGAGTGTCTTGTGCACATGTGTAAATGAAAAAGAAATGGAATTTATGGCACCAGGTTTACTGTTCGAGTCTCCCTGTAAAGAGACCCACACAAAGCCCATTTTGGAACAACAATAAAAGACCTTTTGGGTTTCTGAACTGGTTCCATGGCTTAATTCGTAAGCCAGTATACACTGTTTTATTGTGTAGAATATATAACATACATTAAAGTACTTCATCTGTACACTCATCTTGGCCATCGTGTCTCTACTAATTGTCTTTAATCAGACCGTGAGTGAAAATGATCAGAATACACAATTTTTTTGAGACAGATCATAAAAGAGACAAAACGAAGTCTTGATGGGAAATCGAAGTCATTAAGTGATTTTAAAGCATTGTTTACCACAGACTGAGTCATCAAACCCCTTTAGTCAGAGTCCACAATGTGTAAACAAAAAGGAACAGGGGGTACAAAGGTAGAACAGAACGTTCTTGGCAGGGGACCCCTGAGGACAGTTCTTGCTTTAACTGAATACCAATGACTGCTAAACCTGGCAAAGGACATGTAGGATGAAGGCTTCATGCCATGTTTAGCTCTTAGCTTTTTACTTTCAGTCACAGATCATGCTTGAATAATCAAGACATCATGAAATAGGCCATTTCTGCTTGGGGTTTAGATATTAAAAGCATGTGACATCATTTCTAAGCTGCAGAGCAGAAACTCTGTGTTAGACTATTTCCTCCAATGTAGTCGCATTTTTCTGTGAATGTGTAATACAAGTGCCACCTAGTGCACATGTGAACACCGACGTGACTGCAGGAACGTTCTGCCTGCATCTCTGATATTCCCGTTATTCTGTTTCGAAATATGGAAAAGGAAGTGTAAAATGCATGATGATGGACTCCCACATACTTGAAACTCACCAAACCACATTACAAAACAGATGTTATCACTGGATGATTTCTTTTCTATGTTGTGAAACAGGAATTTATGCAATGTCACTCAAACGAGTTCTGCTCAGTGACCGTCTAAATGTGCAAAAAGACCGTGTGTATGTGGCATTAACAGTGATGTCATTAGCTGGCATGGGAATGTATCAGTGTTTTCAGATGTGTGCTACTGAAAAAAGGAGATGAATATTGTGCTCATTTATGCGCAACACAACCAGGTCCAGTTCTCTCTGATTATATGATACGTCATAAGATATGTCATATATAGGGCGGCAAAGGACTGGAGACCAGAGGTTTAAGCTGAGATACATGAAAGGTAGGGTGAACACGTCGCATGGTGAGTGCTAATGCCAGTCTAACAGAACATGGGTTGATTACCTTCTTGATGAGGAAGGGTCCAAGGAAAACTGGGTGCTAGCTTAAGAGAGACGGTCCTAAGTGGCAGGTGGCACGTGGAGAGCATAACTCGTTGACCTACTCAGTAGGTAGGTGCCTTGGAGTGACGTTTGTCAGCCTGCTTCTTGGATGCGAGTGTGGAGCGAATGAGTCTTCTCCGGGCCAATGCCCACATCCTCCTGCAGCGATGTATAAAAAGCTGAAGAGATGATGAACCCCAGGAACAAGACAGAGCCTTGGTGGAACTCGCTCTTCTCTGCCTTAACGAACAGCTTATTCTCCAGCAGGCGTTAAAGAACCTGCCGGACGTGACCCCAATGTTCCTCCAGGGAGCAAGAGAAAATCAAGATGTCATCCAGGTAAACAAAGACAAAAGGTGTTAAGAAAGTCTCTCAAGACGTCATTAACTAACGC
This sequence comes from Ariopsis seemanni, assembly GCA_026413345.1. NCBI lineage: Eukaryota > Metazoa > Chordata > Actinopteri > Siluriformes > Ariidae > Ariopsis > Ariopsis seemanni. The sequence goes on from JAOANJ010000018.1 coordinate 28,609,375, forward strand.
CTGGAATACCACGGGTGCATTAGTCAGGCCGAAAGGGACTACGAGCTACTCATAGTGGCCTGTGGTGGTGTTGAAGGCCGTCTTCCACTCATCCCCTTCCTGATCCTAACTAGGTGACAGGCTTTGCGTAGGTTCAGTTTAGTGAACACCTTAGCTCCCTGGAGTAGTTCGAAGGCTGTGGTCATGAGCCGTAGTGGGTAGCGGTTTTTGACCATGATGGCATTGAGACCTCAATAGTCAATACAGAGGCGGAGCGACTTGTCTTTCTCCACAAAGAAGAATCCCGCCCCTGCTGGGGAAGAGGAAGGGTGGATGATCCCAGCTGCCAGAGACTCCGTGATATATTTCTCCATGGCTTGTCTCTTGGCAGGGGAAAGAGAATAGAGACGTCCCTTGGGTGGCGCCATCCTGGGCAGGAGGTCGATACTGCAGTCATCGGGCCTATGAGGGGGAAGGGACACTGCTTGGGTCTTACTGAAGATAGGCTTGAAGTCCAGATATTCTGGAGACACATGAGAGAGGTCGGGAAACTTGCTGGCTGAGGGCTGTGGTGGTTTGGCGGGAGGCAGGGCGGAGTTCAGGCAGGAGGCCAGGCAGGAAGGACTCCAGCCTAAGATGGTGTGGTTAGTCCAGTTTAAGTGGGGGTTGTGCTGCATCAACCAGGGTAATCCAAGAATAACAGGAACGTGAGGGTTGTTCATGACGTGAAGTTGTATAGTTTTGGAGTGATTGCCTGAAATCCTTAGGGTGAGCGGGGTGGTGAGGTGAGTGATGGTGGTCAAGCCAGTGCCATTGAGTGTCAGGATGGTGAGAGGAACCTCAAGGGTGAGTAAAGGGATTCCAAGATCCTTGGCGGTGGCAGAGCAGATCAGGTTTCTGTCTGCCCCCAAGTCGATGAGCACCTGAAGATGGTGATGCCGGTTGTTGAGAGTGATGATAACGGGGAGCAACAGTCAGTCGGCAGGGGACTGGCTCCAAACATTGCCCACCAGGGCCCCTTGATTCACTGGTGGGCTCGTCCTTTTAGTGGGCAGGCTCAGCAGATGTGTCCCAGCTCATCGCAGTAGAAGCAGGCCCCTGTGCTCTGCCGGCGATGTCATTCCCCTGCTGACACCCGAACCCGGTCTACCTGCATGGGTTCAACGGACGCGGCGGGAGGTGGAGAGGAGGTGAATCTGGGGTGGTTCTTCTCTTTCCTCCGTTGCTGGATCCGAGCGTCGATGGGGTTGGCGAGGTCGATGAGGCTGGAGAGGTCTGACGGCAGTTCCCGCGATACCAACTCGTCCTTGATGGTGTCGGACAAGCCGTGCAGGAACACGTCGATCTGGGCATTCTCATTCCAACCGCATGAAGCCGGGACCCCTGCCGCAGCTCCATGAGCTCTCTGGCCGCCTCCCAGCCGGCCAGAGAGCGGTCAAAAGTTCGCCTCATCTCCTCGGAGAAATCCTTGAAACTGGAACAAAAGGGTGCATTGGCATCCCAAACCGCAGTTCTCCACTCTCTGGCCTTACCGGTGAGGAGCATTATTGTATATGCTACCTGGGAGCATTCTGTGGGGAAGGCCAGAGGTTGCAGTTCTAGAATCAATGAACATTGAGACAAAAATTATCTGCAAGTACCTAGTTCTCCATTGTAGGGCTGAGGTGCTGGAAGTCTCGGTTCGTGGAGAAAGGCGGTGGCAGGAGCTGAGGTAGGAGACGGCTGAGCAGGGGTAGGCACGGCTTGACAGCGCTGCAGCTGCATGGTGAGAAGGTTGAGTGCGTTGGACAGGGTGGTGAGGTTCTGGGTAATTTGTTGTAGGTCTTGTTGGTGGGTCCCGAGGAGAGTCCCTTGCTGCTGGATGGCCGTTCTCAGATGGGAGAGTTCCGCTGGATCCATGTGGGCCAGAATGTACTGTTAGGGCTTGTGGAGGTATGGTGAAGTTAGGATCCAAAAACAGAACAGACAGTAATCCAATAAATAAGATGATTTAATAAAGGGAAGAAAGGGTGTGGCAAAAGATAAACAGGATGAAAAACAAATAGCAAAAATAGTCCAGGCAAAATGTTTTTGTTAACAACTTGACAAAAACATGACAGGCAAAGACAAAAACGCTAGCACAAAAAACCATAAACAAGAAAAGACCCTTAGTGCAAGAAACCATGAACCAGAAAACCCTTAGTGCAAAAACCACGAACCAGAAATAACCCTGAGTGCAAAAAACCAAGAACCAGAAAAACGCTAGTGCAAAAACCATGGACAAGAGAAAATCACTTGAGAGAAAAACCATGAGGAGCAAGAGAGGCACAGAAACGGCTAGAAAAGCAAACGAGATGTTCTGGCAAAAACAGAGTCTGAGAATGGCCTTTAAATAAGCAGCAGTGGAAACCAGGAAGTGAGTTCAGGGGAGAAGGAATTCTTGTCCCAGATCCGGATCGGCGCTGGCGTGAGAGATCTGTAATCTCCGGAGTGGATGTCCGGGGCGGAGCATGACATAATCATCTGGATGTCGATAATTGTGGAATGGTGTTGATAACTGTGGACAAAGGTGTCAATAATTGTGGAACAGTGTCACGTGATCTGATTCGCTAAGTAATCGAGAATCAACTCATTTTTTTCCAGTGGAAGTTTGAGTAATTATTCACTCACAATTTACGTATTGAAAGTCTTTTCTACTTTTGTAATGGCCAAAAGATTAAGGTGTCAATAATTGTAGCCACCGCTCTACTGTATTATGCTAAAATTGTTAAACTTCTATGCTGCAGTTTGCACACCTCTCAAACTTTCTCTGTGTACAACATTTACACAGTACAAGTTTAAAAAAAATCATATCTTCTTTTTCTCAACAGAGACCCTTGGGGATCTTGTGAGGATCAAAGGTGATATGTCACGTGTGAAAATGTGTAACTGTGCATCTAAATCACTACTGAGACTTCATCAAAGATTTTTGGCCCACGTACACTGAACGGCTGCAGTACATGATTAGACTCAGCTTGCAGAAATGGGTACTCAACTACATCAGCCAGAAAAGTCATGTGATCTAGAGCTTGAGGAAGCAGATATGGGAGGCACGGTGACCCCGCTGGCTCAGGCACATTCAGCACACCTTGAAGCTCCTGATGGAGGATGGGGCTGGGTGGTTCTGATGGCCACCATCTTAGTCCTAGCCCTGACCCTGGCCTTCCCGTCCTGCATGGGCATCTTCTACAATGACCTTCAGGCTGAATTCAGTGCCACCAACAGTGAGACATCCTGGGTGCCATCCATAATGACAGCAGTCCTACATGCTGGAGGTAGTGATACAGGAAAGCAATAATTCTATAAAAACGCACACTTTTTCCCCCCCAGATCTTTGTGGATGTGACGCATTGCATGTGAGAACTCAGCTCAAATGTCTTCTCTCTACTAGTAAACGAGAAGCTGTGGCCATTGTTGAATGTTTACTCTGCTCATAAACACTAATAATACTGTATCTCTAGGGACACTGTTGCGTTAGGCTGGAGTATGAGTTTCATTGATTTACATTTCCTGACGATGACTCATAAATGCTAGATAACATTATATTGTGAAACACATGCACACACACACACCCTCAACTTTACACCTGTACACCCGCTCATTTACTGTATGCATTTATCCAATCAGGACAGTGCATAAAGTCATGCAGATACACAGATTCAGTTAAAGTTCACATCAAATATCATCATGTGTTACTGACATATCTACATGTATTATTTGTTTAAGCTGTTAATATTGGATTTGGCCCTTCTAAGAAACAAAAAACTTTTCCAAACTGGCACAAAGGTCAGATCAGTTTGCAGTCTAATGATGATTGTGCATTTTTCTAAGAGTATTTTGAGTGACTGTGTTCCTTTTTTTTTTTTACAAACCCAATTCCAAAAAAGTTGGGATGCTGTGTAAAACGCAAATAAAAACAGAATGCAATAATTTGCAAATCATGGAAACCCTATAGGCGGCACGGTGATGTAGTGGTTAGCAGTGTCTCCTTGCAGCAAGAAGGTCCTGAGTTTGACCCCAGCGGCCGGCGAGGGCCTTTCTGTGTGGAGTTTGCATGTTCTCCCCATGTCCACGTGGGTTTCCTCCGTGGGTGCTCTGGTTTCCCCCACAGTCCAAAGGCATGCAGGTTAGGCTAATTGGTGGCTCTAAATTGACCGTAGGCATGAATGTGAGTGTGAATGGTTATTTGTGTCTATGTATCAGCCCTGCAATGACCTGGCGACTTGTCCAGGGTGTACCCCGCCTCTCACCCATAGTCAACTGGGACTCTGTAGAACAGGATAAGCGGCTACAGATAATGGATGGATGGATGGCTACTCAGGCTGTTGGCCTCCAGCTAAATGTGAAGAAAACCAAAGTGATGCACCTGACTAACCCCTTCATGCTCTCGATGACTTGAGTATAGAGAAAGTCTTTGACTTTAAATATCTGGGCAGTTGGACAAGTATGCCCCATGATATCAAAAGTCGAAAAGCCAAAACATGGAGTGCCCTCAATGCCCAAAACAAAGTCTGGGTTGGACCTCTGACCAGGAAAACTAAGGTCAGGGTTTTTAAAGCAACAGTTGAGTCCATACTCTCTAAATTGACTGTGGGTGTAAATGGTTGTTAGTGTCTATGTGTCAGCCCTGCGATGACCTGGTGACTTGTCCAGGGTGTACCCCACCTCTCAACCATAGTCAACTGGGATACTCTCCAGCTTGCCTGCGACCCTGTAGAACAGGATAAGTGGCTAGAGATAATGGATGGATGGATAATATTGGCTGGCTTTTCTCATGATATATCAGATAACGACTCGAAGACAAGTTCAGTATCATGCAAGTTTTATGGAATATATCTGACATACCACACTAGAGTAGCCAATGTCTTTCAAACACCTGTCAAACAATTATTAAGGCATCTACAAAAATGTGTAGAGCTATAGCTTACAGAACACCACACTTGTCTGAGCGATTGTGAAATCTCTGTGGAGCATCATGCTTTTGATGGGACTCCAAGCCAAATCTGTGAAAATGTGGTTCATGAATGCGCACAAGGGTCCCCTTGGTCCCTGGTCGGGACCCCTTTTTTTTTAAATGACACCGTGGCATTAAGGAGCCCTTTTCTTTTTACCTCAAGAAGAAGTAGTAGTTGTTATTCTCCACCACGCTGTATGAGTAGCATGGGAAGTATCCGAGTCCGGTGACGTTGAAGCGCGAGCCGGCGGGCACCTCCAGCATGCTGCCCCACGCCTGGTCGCACAGCAGCTCGATCTCAGCCGAGAAGAACAGTCCGGCTTCATGCTGCCACGGCAGGTAGTTATACGCGCCTCCATGCGCGTCCTCGTGAACAGCGAGCACTCTGGCGAACACGATGATCTCCGCCAGCTCGGCGCGGCACGCTTCAGTCTGCGGTCTCCAGTCGTGAGGAAGCTGGCACGCGCGCGCCGCGATCACGCACAGCCCGAGCAAAGACACGAACACCGCAAGAGCACGCATCGCGAGGAACCGTCTCCAGGGCGCAGGAGCCTCCAAAACCAGCCCTAATACTCACAACCACCCAGTTGTCTAATCGCAACTCGCAGCATCCGTGTGCATGGAAACGCTTTGTGGATGAAGAAAGTTATTGCAACAAAGATGCCGCAGTGTAACTTTTTAACCTACACCATCCGTGCATGTACAGGAATGCTGGTTCAATCTGCAGCTCTCTTCTCCATCTGGCATTACGCACGGCTTGTTTGGACTCTGGGTTGCCAGATCAGATTGGCAATCTCAGTTCCAATCCAGGTTTTAAAACCCTCCCCAGTGTGAATCAGTGATAAACACTAGGTTATATCCCAGACCACCAAGTGACCAATGCATGAATGATCCTAAATAAATAAAAAATAAAAACCATAGGACACTTTTTTGATGGAATAAAAACTTGTTCTATTCCCTTTTGTTCATTTGCTTTGATAGAATGCAATATTGTTCACATATCGCTTATGTAGTGGTTAGTGCTGTCGCCTCACAGCAAGAAGGTCCTGGTTCGAGCCCAGTGGCCGGCCAGGGCCTTTCTGTGCAGAGTTTGCATGTTCTCCCCGTGTCTGCATGGGTTTCCTCCAGGTGCTCTGGTTTCCCCCACAGTCCAAAGACATGCA
>JAOANJ010000018.1:28799474-28810986 GCA_026413345.1 Ariopsis seemanni
ATGATGTTTTAGGTCATATTTATGCAGAAATATAGAAAATTCTAAAGGGTTCACAAACTTTCAAGCACCACTGTAACCAGGTTCTAACTAGGCCTTTTCAGCATATCGGGTTGATACTTCATGTTTCCTTACTGCTGCGCCCACAACATTGCCGAAACACCTGTAAAAGTTGCTGCTACAATAATAAAAACATTTGTCAATCTTGAAAATGTGGTCCTTCGTTTAATTTTCTCCTGCCATGAGAACGTTCTACATTCGGACATACTCCACTCCCAGTCCACGTAAGTGCCCAGTGCGTAGCTGCTCGAGAAGTTCTGTGTGGGGATGGTCACTGATCATGCTAGTCCGGTTAACCTCCTTCCTTATGTTCGTGGCAAAGTGCCATCCGTGTTAAGAGGCGCTTACACGCCATGCACGTAATACGTGCCGGTCCCCGAGTTAGATCTGGATAGTTATGTACTGTAATTGAATGGCTGAAGCTGAAAATAAAGCTTATTTCATAAATGTCACTAATCTAGTTGAATATTAATAAGTCTTCAATCAAAAACAACTGCCCAGGAAGACGAGACTCTGGCATGAGAGGGACGTTGACTTTTTGAGAACCCTGCATAATGTAACAAAAATGACATAAAATCAGGAAACTTAAAAGACTACATACCATACTTTTTTGTGCAGAAACTGAAACCAAATCCTTCGGCTGAGCCCTCCTGGTTAGATACGTTGATGTGTACAAGATAGTGACTATTACTATCCAGTTTAGTCAGAGTGTACGAGGTGGTGTTAGATGGAACCACAACAGCTGCCAAACAGAATAGATCATTATCCTTAAAAGGTCTTGACACTTCTTTACACTAAATACTGATCCAGTTTCACTGAACCTGTACAACTACATGCAACAAAAAAAATTAGAACACAAAGCAAAAGATATCCATCAGCAATCAAAACTGATTTTCCTTACATAGCTCATAGTTTCCCTTTTTGTAGACAATGGTGTAACTGGTGAGAAAGCCCTGCTGAGCCTCAATAGGAATCTCGTTCCATTTCAGTTGAGCGGTAGTTTTCCCTCTTGCAGTCACAGTAACAGTGGGACTTTTCAGAGGAGCTGGAATTTTAAAGAAGATTGACATGTTAACAAAATTGAATGTGGCAAAAGGTCTGCGTCTTGATCAACGCATAAGTTACATTCCAATTTCACTACACTAGCAGTAAATCCAAAAGGAAATAATAGGTTACATATTAAAAACACACAATCACAGATCGTGGGGGTGGGGGGGAATATAAAAATCATACATACGTCCTTGCTGGAGATAGGCTTGTACAGTGAAAGGGGTTCCTGGACAGTAGTAGCTGTGGTTTTTCTCTCGATAAATTGGGTAGACTGTTATGTTGTAGCGTGTGAATCGCTTAAGCTCTAAATAAGTGAAACACAAAATCAAGTTAAAATCAAGCCTCATACAAATATAAACAGTGATATAAAAGCACAATATTGTTCAGGGTGCACTTAAACATGCACATTTGATGCAAATTAAATCATCAATCTTACATCGTCATGATATCCAGTATTATACTGATTATAACACTGGAGTGTTGTAGTACAACTTCTCACACAAACGTACACCAAAAGAGCTTGTTTTTCCGCTAAAATGGGAAATAAGCCAATCAACATATTAATCTGGAATGACTGACAGTTGTGCAGGTGTTTTCAACTCCTATATTCACTGACAACACCTGAAAGCCCTCAATCTCACATGCTGCAATATTATTAAAAATATGATAACTGCTGATTAAGTGCACTGTTTGCTTGTTTTTGCACTCCTGTTAAGGTCAGTGCTCAGATGCGGTCAAACACTTGAAAATGGGGGCTATGTGGAAATTCAACCAATTTGTTAAAGTATTAAAATATTGAAAACCGAATATTGTTTTTCTTTTACTATTCACTGCACGAATCACATCACAAATCATAAATCTGCATTTAGAGATAATCACCTCCAAAGGAGACATCATGGACATGTTCCGACACTCTTTGCCAACCAATCTCTTTTTGAGGCACTGAAACCCATTCGATCACATACTCAGACGGGCGGCTTACTCTAGGGAGAGGAGTCCAGCTCACCAACAGCTGGCCATCACGCACTCTCCAAGTAACTTGATCCACTCCAGAATGGAGCTCTGCAAAAGAAAATCATAACTTAGTGCACTGCGACTTTAAACTTAAAAATAGATGTTTTTAAACCATGAATTATCCTTTTATATCAATCACAGTTATATTAATTGTTTATATTTAGATAATAAATGTTCAATCATTAATAAGATATACAACATAGCCCTTTGTAATGCTTCTGTGACAGTATAGTAAAACAGACAGAAAAATACTGATGTAGGAGCTCATAAAAATACACACGATAAGGCCAAATATGTTACGCCCATATGCGGTTCTTCTCCAAACCATAGTCACAAAGTTGGAAGCACACAATTGTACAGAATGTCTTTGCATGCTGTAGAATTACAATTTCCAATCACTGGAACTAAGAGGCCTAAACATGTTCCAGCATGACAATGCCCCTGTGCACAAAGCAAGCTCTATGAAGACTTGGTTTGCCAAGATTAGTGTGGAAGAAATCGAGTGTCTTGCACAGAGCCCTGACCTCAAACCCAGTGAATACCTTTGGGATGAACTGGAACACCAACTGTACCCCAGACCTCCTCACCTAACCTCAGCGCCTGACCTCACTAATGCTCTTATGGCTGAATGATCACAAATCCCCACAGCCACACTCTAACGGAAAGTCTTCCCAGAAGAGTGGAGAGTATTAGAATAGCAAAAGTGAACCAAATCTGGAATGGGATATCTCCCCCCCAAAAAAATCCCCCATGGGTGTGATGGTCAGGTGTTCACAAACTTTTAATCATACAGTATAATACTCCTCTACCATCAGTATTACCAGAACAATTAAAATGTTTTCTAAGAAAAAATGCCTTGTTGAATAAACAATTAAATAAGTTAATAATTGTATTCAATACAAGTAATAAAATAAATAAGAATAAACATCAGTGTGCAAATTCCTTCAGAATAACATTTTTCTTGAGCAGAACATGTTCATACTTCTTCCAGGTCTTGGGATAATTAAAGTGGCTGCAGGTGATGCTCCTTGTGAATTATTTGCAGTAATTTTCACGATGGCCTTTTCTCCCTTTAGGTTGAACGTGTGTTCTTTGGAATGGATGACAAAGCGCTCAGAATGTCCACCTTCATCGATTGTTACATCGTACCCCAGTATTTTGCCATTGGCCTTCTCAGGATCCTGCATGAAACATTCACACTATTGATCATCCACAATCCAGGGTAGTCGGTCAGACACTAATTGTAATTAACATAAGCTATACAACAGACACACATCAATTTAAACATTTCACCTTCCAAATCAGCTTAACAGTGTTATTGGAGTCCTCTTCATAGACTCTCCAGAGATCTGGTTTGGATCTAGGAACTAAGCAAACAGAGCCATCTTAGAAAAATAGCAGGCAAACATCATTTAAGAGACTTTGTCTCGTCACTGGCACTGAAGAAAATGCAGATCAGACCCCAGGACACCCCAAGTACAAAAAAAAAAAAAAACAGCACTGAATGTATACACACTACCCTAACGGAGTGTAACTATGAATATCATTATTGGTTTTACTATGTAGTATCCAGTTGTTCTAAAGCAGGGAAATATATTCAGCAGTGACTCACTGTCTTCTGGGGTACGAGCTGTTGCATTTGGGCTCCACTCACTCCAGTGGCCCAAATCTTTCTGAGAAAAAGTTTGTCCAATGCAGCGCACCTGCACCACATAATTCGTGTAAGGCAGAAGGCTCTGCAGTCGGAAGGACTCGCTGTAAGACCTGGTAAAATTCTGCAATACCCGAAAGCATACAGTCAAGCAGAAAGCATACAGACAATATTCAAATACAGATTTTTCGATCTGATATTTTTCAGAGCTGCCTGAATTTTACATAAATACAAACTCTCCATATCTATTTTGTACATGGTTTTAGATTAGATACACGTCTGACATGAAGCCATTCGACCGTAATGACTCGTAACTCAGATTACTGTCTTCTAGAACAAATAATCTTTGCAATAGTTCACTCTACTGCATTGGATTATCTTGCAAATAGATTTTTTTTTTTAAAAAAAGTGTACATAAAGCAGAAAAATACAATCTAAAATTGTAATGCTCCTTTGGATGAAAACCTTGTTCTTATGCAGTGCTATAGCTTGGACAAGTGTCACTTTTGGTTGTGGTTCACAGCGTTACAAAGAAAGCAGAAAACATCTGTGCAAGACTGACTAGTAGCGTCTCTGGCTCAAGGTAAACAAAAAGCAAATATTTTTGCACCAAGCCACATTCACTTTCAGAAATGTGTTGAAACATGTGTAAACCCCTTCCCTTGGCAAACGGAAATAGAATTCAGCTACTGCCTGGAATGAAAACAAAACAACCTTTCGCGTACTGAAAGAACATTTGAGAAATTCTCTTTCTCATAAACCACAAGTAGGTTCAACAACTTTACTAATATTTTTCAATTTTCATAATAGGGCAACAATGATTAAAATAAAAAATTAGACACTAAAGCTTTCCATGAATGTAATATTAAGCTATGCAGAAGCTAGGCTTAAAGCTGTTTTGGTGCCAAGGCTGTATCTTTTTATAACGTAAACTACAGCTCTCCTCAGAAGAGACACACCTCCTTCTTCTTTCCTTACCTTTTCCCAAGCACTGCAACCTGCTTGGCAGTATCTGATGTGGTATCGGAGTTTGAAGATTGTGTCAGAAAACGGATGTCCCCAAGTCACCATTAAAGATGTGGGGAAACCGTCCTCTGCAGAAATCTTTACATTTTTAGGTGGATTCGGTTTTGCTAAAAGAAGAGACAGAGGCATTTATTTTAAACAGTATAAGAAAAACATAATTTCTCATTCCACTCGTTTAAGAAAACAAAAACAAAATACATACCAAAACGTTCAGAGTCACCATTTGATATGCTTGAGTTCACAGCCCCCAGTTTATTCTGTGCTTCTACCCAGACCATTAACCCCACGTGATTGGGGTAGGTCCCAAAATTGAGAGAAAGATTTCTTTTCAAATAATTCATACTGGTAGCATTGTATGTTCCAGTCCCATGACTACAAAGAAGGAAACATTAGTGAAGAACAGAACAAAAATGCAATCAAACAAAATTTTTGAAGTTCATTTCATGAATCCAGACAGACCTTGCGTGAAGCGTATAGCTGGTGCTAATAATTGGGTCTCTTTTCCCTGGATCCCATGAGCATGACAGTTCAGAGGAAATTTGCGTTTTATCTTGACGAGCAATACATCGCAGATCACTTGGCTGTAATGGAGGATCTGAAAGACATGAACATTGCTTAAAAAAATTAAATGCTTTTAATGTGTAAATCAGTCACAACAACCACAGTTTGTTATAACAATCTCATGGGAACTTTTTTTTTTTTTGTATAGTGCAACTATTCTAATCCACACCCTTGGAGCCTGTTCCAACAATTAAAATATAATTAAATGACAAGGCAATTCTGGTTTTTACAAGGCACAGTCGGTCAATTAGAACCAGTTTATGTTGTTTGAACAGTATCAATAATCTAAGGCTGTCTGTCTGTTCGCCTATGCAAATTGACACGGCTGGACGCACAGACTCCATACTTTATAGGACGTGCACATGGACTGGTGACACCCCAGAGGGGCCCAAGACAACATTTTCGATTTTCCAAAACATGGGATTAGTGCTTATCCAACACACTATTCATTTCCCATCAGCAACATGCTTGTGCCAACACACTACACCCAGCCTCAGCGGGGAATCCCCTCCCCAACTCGCCTGACAGTTTCGATTGTAGGGGACCTCGCAATCAGTGCTCCTCACCAGAGACTTCCGCTAGGGCTGAGTCTACGTCACTGAGGAGATACGGGGAGTAATTTAGCCCCTGTGAAGGGCACCATTCAGAGGAAATCACGTTCATGGGCAATAACTACTAGTTAAGGAGTATGAGGATTTGTGAAAAAAGGTTTTTTCATCCATCTGTATTCCTATAAATTTCTTCATAGCCATTTTCATTTGTCTGGCTTCTCAACTGTACTACTAACCAATCTTAGCACAGGAAACAGGAATAAAACTTGGCTTAACAGGCAGGTTTTGTCAGAAAACGGACAGCTATTCTTGTTGGATTTGTGCTTGATACATTTATGGCTACTATATGTGCTTTCTGTCTAATTTTATTTTTCTGAATATCCATAAGATTTAATGAATGGATATTTGATTAGCCACTGAGAGAGGGGAAAAACCTTTTTAATTTATCTGCAATTACATTTTCCTTCTCTCAGTAGCAGTGCATATACTTGTGTTGAAAGAAATAATGAACACATTTACTCAATACAGAGCAAAAGCTTTACTTTACTAACATCAGTACAATCTTTTAGCCTGTAGCCAGATTGCAGCAGTGTGAAAGTTCTGACTGACAGACATGAAAATCCCGTTGGATTTAAACAAAAACTTTATTTGAACTCAGAAGCAATAGATGCTTATCGCAAGATAAGATCAGTGGAGATATCTGCAGGTTATATTTAATGGACCACTGAACGAAATGAAGGTATGCATGTGACATCATGGTATGTGGAATCCACTGCAGTTATGCCCACTGAGTGGCAGAAAGACTACTGTCGGCACTCGCGTTCAATTTTAATACCACAAAAACACATCTAAAATGGGATAGCACTGCTGTCTTGTCATTGATTCATTCGATAGGAAATCACAGCCATCTTTTATAGACTGCCACAAAGCTACAGAAAGAAGAAACATCTGGATCACCACAATTCGAAGAAACAGCTGGAATCCAGGCACCGAAATGCGGATTTGTGGTCGCCGTTTTGTGTCCGGTATGTTGCATTTTTGGCGAAAATCACAAATCAAGTTATATACTGTATAGACTACGCATCAGTTAAATATTTCGCATCTTTAGTTAAAAAGAATATAAATTAATACTGATGAGCCTTGTGTTGTATAAACAGAAGGGGGACAATAGTGTTAGCCAGCCAAAACAAACCCAGATTTCCTTAAAAAGGGGGACACGATAAAGCCTAGTTTAAAAGTTTAAACTTGAAGTTACTACAAAGTATGTTGAAATTGTTTATTATTCACATACTCTCTTTGTAATCCTGCTTTGTGAGAGAGACAGATGTCAACATCCATGCACCACTAGTTCTTTGGAAGAGTGTAAGGATCCTGTCAAGTCCAACTGCCTTTAATTTAAGCAAGTAATCATCTTTTTTAAAATTCCTGTTTTGCCATTTCCACTATTAATACCAGCCACACTGTGGCATGTTTGCCACTCAGTCTGACTGACGGGAAAGTGACCGCGCGTACCCCCACACACAATGTGACAACAGTGGCCAGTATTAAAAAGATTTGTTTTTCCTTTCTCACACAAGCATGACATCTAAACTACCCTCTTCCCCTTGCAGGGGAGTAAAACCAATCCTGAGACTATTTATAGTCATGACATCCACACCACGACAGTGCTGTTCTCTCCAGATGTACCGTCTCCTTTTCATATTCATACCAAATACGTGAATAGTGATTTCGGTATTCAAACACATGGAGCCTCAAACTTTTGACCTTATATTCCAATATCTGTGTACACATCCTGAATTGCCACCTAATGTACAGAAATCCATATATTTGTAGATGCATGCGAAGAACTGTCTGGGTTGATTTCAAGCTGAATAAAAGACACATTTATGAAAAAAAACAAAACAAAAAAAACTCACATCCTTTATCAAGGTAGATGCCATATGTGCACGGCTCTTCATAAGAAAATGCCTGTTTTGTAGCTTTACACATCAACGGGTTGCTTAAATCATTACTGATCTTCAAAGTGACAGCAAGGGCCGACTTGTTTAGCTTTGTGTAAGATTCCCTGGGAAGAGTAACATTTCCAGAGAACCATGTAATGTCATCAGCAGTGTATGCAGAATCTTCACGAAGTATACAGACAGCTTTGAACTCCTTCTCCAGTTCCACTGGAATATGTCCTTCAGAGTCTGGAGAGATTTTTGCACAGCTATTACTGTAATCTGAGGACAGAGTGAAGAATTACATTTAGCATGTACTTCAGTTAATTTAAGAAGAAATGAAACATTCTGAGCTTTGGAACTCATACTGGGCTAAAATTTTAAATCACAGACAGAGATAAATAGATGAGTTATCTAGCCCGAGTTGCTTACCAACTGCACAGCCAAAGGGCAGAAAAAAGACAAGCCCGAACAAATGTAGTGACATGTGCTTCATGATGTAGGTTGCCAGCATCTGGAAAAGCAAATTGTAGTTACACATTTTGCAAGACAGCAAGCTACCACATTGCATTAAGGAGTGTTTGCAAGAAAAAGTTCCAAGAAATAAACTCATATTTCATATCTATCTGTGGTGCAACATGTATAAAGTGGCTTACCAACTTTAATGAAGAAAGAAGAACGAAAGCCAACTACACACCAAGAAGGAACAGAATGCTCTGATTAATTTACATAAAAAACCAACATAGTTTCGACCACTGTTACCTTATTTAGTCACACATTGTTCCTCTTGACTAAATATGCCATCCTTAAGCTGTTTCTTTACTGTATTCCCAAATCACAAACACTGAATCAATATTTCACACCAAAACAAACAATAAAATCTCAAAAAAGTCTTCATAATAGCACAACTAACACATACTTTCAAAACCCGATTTGACAGCAGGATGGTTCGGGTGAAAAGCCAAGTACCAGTAGAGTACTAACATTTCACTAACCGATAATACAGGAAGTGTGAATGAGCATGCCTTGTATGCTTAAATTCTTAAACTTTCACAGTCAATAGAAAATTTAGACAATTATATTGCTACACATTGGTTTTGCTTCATACTTTGCAGTGTGTTCAAAGAAACTGACCTGAAGTTTCAAATTGTTCCCGTTTTCAATACGATATCAGATTTTAGCATGTTGCCGACAGCTGATACTGATTTTATACCGATACCCTCATGGTAACCAAGTTTACTTCTGCTGCCAACTTATACGAAACATCATAGTAATAATGCCGCACTTTAAAATAAGTTCTAGCCTTTGTACACACGTGCGACACTTGTGTTGTGCAAGTCAACATCAAACCTGAAATATTGCAGTGGACTGGACAAGAAGATCAGATTTCATACCATTCCAGCATTTTACAGCAGTAAAGGTTCTAGTATCAAACTGGTGTATTTAGACCCTGCTAAAGACCAGCAGGACACCGCGAATTGGCCTGGTGGTTAGCGTGTCCGCCTCTCGATCGGGAGACTGCGAGTTCTACTCATGGTTGGGTCATACCAAAGACCATCATAAAAATGGTACCTACTACCGTCTGGCAAGGCATGCTGCAATAGAGATGCAAGTGGGGAGTCAAACTCTCGCGGTTACCAGAGGACCAGCCCCCCACTGTAACCCTAGCCATGTAATAGGCGAGAGGCTGAGGGCTACGGAAACAGATTGGCACCGTCCTATGTGCCACATGGTGTGGGAAAGGACTTTGACTTTTGAAGACCAGCAGGCATTTATTCAATTCACTTATTCATCTTCCAGAATTGCTTTATCCTGGTCAGGGATCCAGAGCTTATCCCGAGAACACTGGACACAAGGCAGGAATACACTATGGATAGGATGCCAGTCCATTTCTGGTCACCATGAATGAACCCACACACATTCACACCCAGGAGCAAATAAATTTAGAGTAGCCAATACACCTGCTGATGTTTTGGGAAGTGGAAGGAAACTAGGGAACCCTGAGGAAAACTCACACAGACACCAGGAGACCATGTGAACCTCAATACAGACAGTATCGCAAGCTCAGGAAGCAAGGCATTTACCTGATCTAAATGGTTTCACTTATGTTTTTAATCATGCCAATGCCTTTGAAAGAAAAGAAAAAAAAAAAAAGCTGACAGGAAACCTTGAAAATGCTCAGAACACGATAATCATTTGTCTGTGCTTTTGATGAATATTCCAGACTTCAGTTTTATTTTATTTGTAGGGCACATGTAACAGAGTAGACACTGTCACAAAGGAGCTTTGCAGTAATCTCGTTATAGAGTTGGGCGGCACCATGGTGTAGTGCTTAGCACTGTGGCATCACAACAAGAAGGTTCTGGGTTCGAGCCCAGTCACCAATGGGGCCTTTGTGTGGAGTTTACATGTTTCCCCCGTGTCTGTGTGGGTTTCCCCTCACAGTCCAAAGACATGCAGGCTAGGTTAACTGCTGGCTCTAAGTTGACTGTAGGTGTGAACGTGAACGGTTGTTTGTCTCCATGTGTCAGCCCTGTGATGATCTGGTGACTTGTCCAGGGTATACCCTGCCTCTCACCCATAATCAGCTGGGCTAGGCTTCAGCTTGCCCGTGACCCTGAACAGGATACGCGGTTACAGATAAAGGATGGACGTTATAGAGTTATGCATTTCCCTACATTGTCAGAAATAGGGGTACAGTAGGAGTCCATTTCTGTCCCCAAGCTACAATCTACACAAATTATTGGTCCTTACGGTAACTATGTGTATCTTTTTAGGGACAAAAAGGTACATACATGTTCCCAAGCAGTATATAAAGGGTACATATAAAAGTACCTTAGACGATACTGCCCCACTGACAAGCCATTGTACCCCTAAAGGTACAATGATGTACTTTATTTTCTGAGAGTGTAATGAGCAATCAAGACACAACAAAGGCAAAGAAAACCCCTCTGAGACAGCTTGAGGAAGAAGCCTTGAGAGGAAACAGACAAAATTAAACCAAAATTCTCTTTTGGGGGACACTAGATAGGGATAGTTGGATTATAAATGATCAACAACAAGAAGCCTTTATCACACATCCACTCAAGCACAGTGAAATGTCTCCTCTGTATTTAACCCACCTGAAGCAGTGAACACACACAAATGAGCAATGAGCGCACGCACGCACACACACACACACACACACCCACCAGTGGGCAGCTATGCTACAGTGCCCGGGGACCTTCAGGACATGGATGCCCCATGTTAACCTAACCGCATGCCTCTGGACTGTGGGGGAAACCGGAGCACCCAGAGGAAACCCATGTAGACACGGGGAATACATGCAGATGCCACACAGAAAGGCCCCAATCGACCACTGGCCTCAAACCTAGAACCATCTTGCCGTGAGGTGACAGTGCTAACCACTACACCACCGCGTCACCGAACACTCTTCAACTACAGTATATTAGAAGAGAAAACATTAGTAAATGTGTTGAAAGGATGTTCAATAAGGGTGAATGGTGAAGAGTCCTGGGATAAACAATGAACAGTCTTTCTGATCCTTTTATTAGGTTCATGTCTACAGCATCCATGTGGGATTATCTACTGGCTTCTGGGATGTCTGTACTTCTACAAAGCCCCTGAATGATATTCATTACAGCAAGTGATTTTTCTAATAC
>JAOANJ010000018.1:29088041-29099310 GCA_026413345.1 Ariopsis seemanni
TTCATCCTCGGTTGTTTCAGCAAAACGCTCTGCCATTTTGTTTTTCTCTACTCAGGGTATATGAGCTGATGGCCTAGTAGTAGAGTAGCCAATCAGACCATACGATTTGCTCATATCCAGCGGCTGTGGATAGAATAATTACCATTATACGTTGCCACTGTGATTCCAAAGTGCAGAGATTTGCAAACATCCTGCTCACAAAAATCAGTGGTTGCAGTCTTTTAAACTGACAGTTTCCTTCTTTCGCGGGAGGTTAACTGAGTGCTTGATCATTATCACTTTTATTCAAATAATATTCGAGTAATGAAATTGGACAGAAATAACATGCCAAGTTTGAACTTTTTCAATCCGGATGTTTTTAAAATGTGTACACTTTTAAAATCTGTGTATTTGCAAAATATACAGTAAAGCAGCGTATGTATAATCTATTTTTACATGCTGCACTTTTCAAAAAAAAATTTTTAGAATGGATAAAACTGCTCAAAACCAGTTGAACTGAACCAGCAGAAATGTCCAAAAGTGGTCTAATAATCGCGCTCGATTGGCCTCCAAGACTCGCAGTTGCTGCTCCTCCATTCAAACAGCACTAGACACGAATGACCTCAACTCAACGTGTACACATACAGTATGCTGTTTTTAAAAATCAGGTGCTGAGGACAACTAAATTATAGTCCTAGACAGACACGACTGGCACCACTTGTTTCACTTGACGCATGAACACACAGATCATAAAGAACGTGTTGGAGAGGTAGGACTAGTGAATAGGGACGGTAAAGCTTGTACAAGGCGTCACGTTCTGTGAACGAGTTTGTACATCTATGTACATTAGCATTAGAAACTAACCCTAAGGCTGTAAGGGGAAAGAACTTGCATGTTTTCGCTCGTCGTCCGTTTTTCACCTGTGGTTAGACTCAAAACTGCTAAGCTGAAAGTTCACCCAGTCCGAGAACCTGCCCTCTGTTTTGTTTCAAAACCAAGAAGTGAGCCTGTATAACTCGCTGAAGAAAAAGTGTTAATTTGTGCTGCAGTACGTTACTCTGACCTAGTAAGCACTTGACATGGTGAGAGTGAACCGTCCCCGTCCCCCTCCAGCGTGAGCCATTTCAAGGCTGCAGCTGTGAATATCTTGTCATGAGTCTGCTGTGAAGTCTACCCGCTCATCCCATTCCCTAAATTTAGGGACGGTATTGCTGGGATGGGCAGCCGGAATGCAAGCAGACCTCCTCTACAGAACCTCTGCTGACAATCCAGAGAAATGGCTGTCAAGCAGGAGCGTTAAAGGATGAGGAGATTCCCGTGGCATCGTTAACTGGGGAAACCCAGCACACTACTGCTCTCAAGTGCACCACATAACAATAGCAGCAGTGGGCAGGCACATCTCTGGACTTTGTGCCAAATTGTGAAAAGTTTGAATTTCATCGAGTTGAAAAGTGTTAAGTATTTGGGTTAACCTCAGTCTTCAAAGATCTAAATGCTGTTTGAGCACATGGCTAAAATGCAGAATGGATTTTTTTTTTTCTCTCACAAGGGCTTCAGAGAAGACTTTTTTTTTTTAAAGTGTGTGGTTTGCTTTTCTCACTTTCAGACTCAAAATGGTTCCTCTGTGTCGGGCCTCGGAGCACTGAGCTCTTCCTCTTTTGGTAGATGGTATTAAAAACGGCTGTGTCAGCAACTGCGCTTCCACGATGCACAGAACATAACGCATAGCTAAAATTCCTTCAAGTTGTCTGTATTATGTATGACTGACTAAATTTGGCTGCAGCGTGTTCCAGTGTAAGCCACATCCTTGTTGTACTTTTACATAGGGTTCGGTTAGATGCAAATTGCATGTCTGAGCGCTCCACCTAACTTGAAGTTTAAATTCAACAAGTGGCTAAGATTTCAGATGCACTCTTGGTTTTGGCAGTGCTTTTGTTTTCATGGTCATTGCTTCTTTGCCCGTATTCTTTGGCATTCCTGATCTTGCGCTTTTTTAAGATGAGGTTGAGGTGCGTTGTGTCTATTTTGGATGTTCTCTCAGCATCCATGAAGATTTTACCATCTCTGATCTCAAGCGTGCCACAATTTGAAGCTCTTGTAAATGACCATTTACAATTACACCACTGGATAGCTTTGGTTTTTGATTTGGATGCATCACTTTTCCTCAGTTTCACTAAATTGGTTTGGTTTGCTTATTCTTGATTTTGCCGTGAGCAGGCAATAAACTTGCCCGCATCTCCAGATTGTTTTAGATCTGCTATTGCTCCATGTTGTACTCTTTTGACCACCTTGCAACAGGTGGGTTGCATCCAACATCACAGCCGCCTCATTAGATATGCAAGATATGAAGTGGTGGTCAGCTAAGCTCACAAAGCATTACTATTGCTGGGGCACCTTGCTGGTTGTTAAAATACCCTACGTTTGCATTGTTTTTGGCTGCTCGAATCAAACAAACCACGAAACCGATAAGTTTCGTCCAGGTTCCCCGTGAAGTGAAAAAGCAAAAGATTTTACCAAAAGGCGACGAGAAAGGTGGCTCTTGAACGTTTCGCTGTGATCAAAGGGAGCCGAGTTGAAGAATGCTTGAGTTTGCAGTGATCACTTCGTGAAAGGTTTGTAAATTCTTCTGATTTTATTTTGTTTAGATTCCCAAATGACTTCTCGCCATTTTCTGTTATTTCGTGATGTTCTGAAGTTCAGGAGACTCTGAAGTCCTCAGATGTGTTCTTGTTTGATCGTGGTAGCCATATTGTAAGCTAACGTGTGCTTTTTCACTTGATCAGGATGTTCAAGCAGTCTTCGCAAGGACGGCGATGTAGATTGGGCTCCTACACTGAACTAGATAGACGAGATATTCGAGACGATCCGCGTAAACGCAAAAGCAGAGCTTATAAGTTAACAGCATGAAACTGCTTCCCCGGCCATGCAGTTACAGTGAGCCGTGATCACGTCTCCATCCTGTTTCACCAATACCCAGGTCTTTAACGGTGTTTCTGTGGATTTTTGTGAATGCTCTTCTCTTCCAAGTAAATCGGGGAGGATTGAGAATCGAGTGGCTGTGGTTTGTTCACACTCGATAGTAAAACTTGTAGCATTCAAGCAACCATCACAAAGACGTGTACAAAAATTCCTACTTACCTGGGCAAAAACAGTACAGGATTTATCTTGTAGTGTCCTGATCCCCAGATCTTTAACCCAGCCACACGTAAAAAAAAAAAAAGGTTGTACACTTCCATGCTCTTCCAGGTTTTCATCTGTTTGTCCGTGTAGAACGATGTCTGCAGCACCAGGTAGTTTAAGATGTTCAGGAATTCAATGATGGATAATTTCCCAACTCGTAGGAAAGATCCTTCTTTGCTAACATTGTAAGGATTTATCCCATTGCAAAGAGCAACTTTCTGAAGGTATCTTGACTGTGAATTGGCCTCAGAACTGCGAAAAAAAGTCAGACGGTTTCACTAGCTCTTCGCATAACAGCAATCAAATTGGTTTGTCTGACCACCACTTCATTCACCGGAAGTAAACTCGCAAGGAAAAGTCATATGACCTATATCACGTCCATAATTGCAACACTTTTTTTTTTTTCTTTTACTCACATGCACAGTAAAATGATCAACATACGAAACATGATTAGAACAAGAGACTCCAGTGGACACAGCAACAAACCTCTACAAGATCCAACATGCTGAATCTTAACGTTGTGAAAGCATGAAGTTCTCAGTCTACAGTTCTTGTAAACGATCAGGAGTTTATTGTGCAGCGGACTTTCTTAGTTTGCCAGTCTGTCCTGTAGGGAAATTTTACCGACCAATTATTTTAACTTGTTTTAAAAGTGCTGCTTTGTGAAATACTGTCCTCCTCTTTGCTATTCAAAACAAGGAAGTCAAGTCTTTATTTTAAAATCCCAGTATTGAAGGGGAAGTAAACATCATTTAGGCAAGACCCATGTGCTGTTTCCACTGGGTGGAGCAGATGGGTGTCTGTGATTACAAGAACAATGACACACAAATGTTTTAATCATTATCAAATTCAGACAAGCGCACAATATTTTGGTAGCTCATGGATGAACGTTGTCATAACAGTGAGTGCCAGTGAAAAGTTTGTACGCCCCTACTCGTTCATAGGCTTTTCCATATTTTGACGATTTTATACATTGTAGAACAATACTGAAGACATCAGAACGAAGGAATTATGTGGTAAATAAAGTGTTAAATGCATTTCATATTTTAGATTCTTCAACGTGGTGGCACGGTGGTGTAGTGGTTAGCATTGTTGCCTCACAGGGTTTGAACCCAGCGGCCAGCGAGGGCCTTTCTGTGTGGAGTTTGCATGTTCTCCCTGTGTCTTCGTGGGTTTCCCCCACAGTCCAAAGACATGCAGGTTGGGCTAATCGGTGGCTCTAAATTGACCGTAGGTGTGAATGGTTGTTTGTCTCTGTGATAACCTGGCGACTTGTCCAGGGTGTACCCCACCTCTCGCTCATAGTCAACTGGGATAGGCTCCAGCTTGCCTGCGACCCTGTAGAACAGGATCAGCAGCTACGGATGGATGGATGGATGGATGGATGGATGGATGGATTCTTCAAAGTAGCCTATGTTTACCTTGATGATTCTTTGCACACTATTGGCATTATCTTAACCAGCTTCACGAGGTCGTCACCTGGAATGCTTTTTAATTAACAGGTGCCTCGTCAAAAGTTAATTAGTGCAATTTCTTCTTAAAATGTGTTTGAGATCAAATAGTAAATAATAAAAATACAGTAAATAGCCCTGTGATCCATACTATGTCAAGAACCGTTCAACTAAGTAAAGAGAAACGACATCCATCATTACTTTAAGATATGAAGTTTCTTTTAATTAATAAAAATAAAGAAAAAAAACATTGAATTAGAAGATATCCAAACTTTTGGCTTTGTATTATACTATATACTGTGTGTTGACTAGCGGTAGCAAAAATAGAATACTACACAGGCATTAAAATATATAAAGTTTTTTTTTTTTAAATGATATTCAGTATATCTCGTGGTGATAAATTGTGTGTGGCGCTGCTGCCTTTCTCTCCACGTGCAACTTTGATTAATGGCGGCAGCAGCACATGAACCAAAACACAAGCGTGCCAGTACTTTAACCTTTAGTGAAAATAAAGATAGCGATGTTGAAATATGAGTGCAGACTTGACAAGACATTTGTTAAAATACAAGATAAATACAGAGTTGTGCATTTTTCTGAATGTCCGTGAGAAGTTCAAATCGGGTAGGTAGGGTGTACGTATGACGCCATTGTTTTACCCATGTGGTGCGCAAACAGGAACCCATTTGGTTCTCACCTTGATAAGTCATTAGCTGATGGATTTGACTTGGATCACGGGTAGGAAATGTTAACTTGTAAATAGAAAGCATTACCGTGGACAGATGAATGAAAAAGGAGCTTTAGGTAACGTTGATTTGCTGGGATAAACTGTGATACCGTTTGAATATGCCAGGAAAAAAAAAAAAAAAAAGACTACACTACTACTAAAAGGTTTTGTGCTGGAGTGAAGCCGTTCGTCCCAGAGACATTACAAAGCTGGAATTCAATAAATAAGAACCAGAATGTGGGATCATGGGTAATTTGACAAGCAAGGTCCTGCTGTATTGCTCAGTGGAAAAGTGCTACTGTAAACATTTGTGTGTTTTCTTTTTCTCAATACAGGTGTAACGGAGACGCATACACACAAGCGCAGTCATGGTGGCGCTATCACTAAAGATCGGGGTGGGAAATGTGATTAAGACAATGCAGTTCGAGCCCTCCACCATGGTGTACGACGCCTGTCGCATCATCCGGGAGAGAGTTCCTGAAGCGCAGCTCGGCCAGCGTGAGTGTTTTCAAAGCCCAAACGGCAAATGTCTATTGTTTAACTGCGACCTTGTCTTTTCAGCGATCGTCCTGAATTTAAGATGTTGGAATTAGCTTACTTCAACTTTTAAATTTTCAACTTTTATTTTATGCTGATATTCTAAAGTCTGATTGTGCTCCTTGTTTTAACGTTCCCTGGACCATGCAGTGGTCCTCGTCCTGAAAAAGCACAGCATCTTATCTTTCCATTCCAGTGATTCCCTGAAGAGGCTGTTTTGATTAATTTATTTTCCACAAATACACTCCCTTTATGGCTCTTGTAATCTAATTTGTCCGGGCAAGTTACACTGTAGTGCATCACCATTATTGTTGCACACGTGACTGCTATGATTAAGATTTCCTCTCTTTTTTTTCTTTCATACCTAAGTACTGATTCAGGATCACGACTGGAGTTTGATTTATCAGATTGCTCAGAACAACCGTGCTGAATTCAGGTTAGCGCTGGTATATTTGTCTTTGTTGTATTCAAAGCAACACCAAGTCCGCACCCTTACGCTAAAGTATTCCGGAGCCTCTGATCCAGTGACCTCGGTTACTCATGAGGAGCAAGGCCTGATTTCACCCTTCTGTCACCAGCCTCCACAAAAAGCCCCTCCCATAGGAAAAAATGAACGAACATGTTGCCAAATCCTAAAAATATCCCTGAATATAAAATGCGACTTCAGAGTTTCTAACAAAGCTGCTTTTTTGCTCTCCAATCAGGGTGTGGCTGGTTCTCCAGTCTTGTATAATAACTTCCCTCTGGATGCGGTTTTTGTCATTCTTGTCCAAACCTGTGAGTAATTTTCCACTTTGAATGCCTGTTTTTGGCCAACGTCAACAACTAATATGGAATGTTCAGCATCTTAAAAAGCAGAGTGTAGAGAGACACTATATAGTCCCTGAGGGGTGTAAAAAATAAATAAATAAATTAAAAAAATCCTGAACTCTGATGCCAAACAGGGGGAAAGAGATCTGAGCTACCCTTTGTGGTTGAACGACATCGAGCGTTCATAAACTGAGACGAAGGCAACGTTAAGGGTGCGATTTGCAAAATACCACCTTGAGTCATTCCTGATGGTTTATGTGGTGTGTGCCCATCAAAAGCGAAAGAGAGATGCATATTTTTACCACCTATTTAACACCTCAGTGCTTTTGTGGACATCTGTAATGAATTTTCTAGGAATATAATCCTGACTTAATTTAAAACTGGACTGACTCACTTGGACTGATTCGATTTTTTTTTTAATACCCAAAGCTGCCATATTTTCAGTACACAAAACACACCAGTAGAATAAGCTCTGACCTGTTCTTTCCTCCTCTAGCCAACGACTATGGCCTGTTCCTGTCAGATGATGACCCAAAGAAAGGCATTTGGCTGGAAGCAGGAAAAGCCCTGGACTATTACATGTTGAGAAATGGGGTGAGTCAGTCATTCTGAGGCAGGAATATCTACGTGCTACCACACGTTTCCCCATTGTAGAGGAAGTGCACTACTGAGAATGGAGATTGTGATTAGACCCCAGTCAGTGTTGTGTGCATACACGTAATAGGTAGGCCCGACTTGGAGTTTATTTCATTCCTCTTGGTCTATCCTTCACGTTTTATGAAGCAGCTCACTGTCATTTTGTATGCCGTCACTGCAGCGATCGATGGAGTTAATCATCACAGTTGGCTCTCAAAGCAGCAATGAAAGAGGTTCAGTAAAGCTTTTACATGAAAGCAAAACGTTGCAAGTCAGCGAGTGGTTGAAATCTGCAAGCTTCCACTTTCACGTCTTGCACAAAATGCACATGGCTGCACGGGTTATTGTTTGATCATGATCACATGATTATTTTTGGGTTCTTCAGTTAGCTAAATGCAATTTACTGTGGTGTTGGTGAAATTAGGTTAGCTGCGTAAAATATAATTTTTCCCCCCGGTGCATACCTACAAATGTAGGTGTACAGCGTGAAAGGAAAAGACTGTTTACTGATGTTCTAAAATGGTAGTGTAGTACACGATTCTAAATTTCTAATCGTTATAATAATGGTTTTAGCCACGCAGAGACTTTACTAACAACCCGGTCTTTTCTTCACTTTATTAGAACATGCTGTAATACTTAGAAAAGATTAGCCCATGCTAATTTTTAGCAGTTACAAAGAAGCCACTGAGATCAAATGCAGTTTTTGTCATGAACTGGTGTAAAAGTGGTTGCATCATTATTCCACATCAGCTGTGTATAATTCAGAAGTGGCCAAGCAGGAGGTACTCATTACACTTGCTATTGTTTCGGGACGTGCGTCAGTTCCAGCCCAAAGAACCCATGGGATTACAGCTGAGGCGCTGCTGTCGATCTGAGCAGTGACTTTTTAAAAGATATATACGAGTAGTGGTCATGTTCCTGAGAGTTGTATTAGTAGAGATTTTAAATAATTTTCATTATTTTCACAAAGCATTGTTTAGTCACAAATGCACAGCTGCATCATAAGTCCATACAGCAAAGTTTCACTTTTAGCTAAACCCAAAGTTAGCTTTTTAGTCTATTAGTACAGCTCTGGTGCATTAATTATGTTCCGAGGACAAAGAATTGGTATAAAATGGCTCTTGTCGGACACTGCTTTTTTATTATTATTTTTTTTTAAGGACACACTCGAGTACAAGAAGAAGCAGAGGCCGCTGAAGATCCGCATGTTGGATGGGACAGTGAAAACAGTCATGGTGGATGACTCCAAAATCGTTACTGACTTGCTCATGACCATCTGTGCCAGAATAGGTAAACCAAGTGGCGTTCATTTAATAATGATAATAATAAGCCAGGCCTGGTGTGTCCACTAACCTCAACATTTAAATGTCGAATCTGTAGTTGTTTCATTTGTCTTTTGTTTTCAAGGTTGAGGTTGGGTTTTTTTTTTTTTTGTGTGCGTGTGTGTTTTTGTCAGATTGGGAGTATGTTGATTTTACTTTTGAGAACTTTTACTCCTCAGGCATTACAAACCATGATGAATACTCCCTGGTGCGGGATATTGGTGAGGAGAAGAAAGAGGAGATCACAGGGACATTGAAGAGGGACAAAACCCTTCTGAGGGATGACAAAAAGATGGAGAAACTCAAGCAGAAGCTTCATACTGATGATGAATGTATGGCATATTGTCACCACACTGGAATCCTAAATCGCCACGGTTTTTGTTTCAAAATGACCCAGTTTGACGTTTTTAAAATTGGCTGGAACACTACACCATAAGTGAACACTTCAAAATAGGCTGCTGAAATTGTTTTGTATGTAATGGCCACATTGTGTACAAGGTTTTTTTTTTTTTTTTGGATCATGTAAGCAATACATTTCATTGTAGTTATGAATAATCACCCAAGCTCTTATTTCATAGCCTTAAGTGATGTTCGTTTTAAAGTCTTGTGCTGCTTTGTGGGTGCAGTGAACTGGCTGGATCATGGGCGAACGCTGCGTGAGCAGGGGGTGGAGGAGACGGAGATGCTGCTTCTCAGGAGGAAGTTCTTCTACTCTGACCAGAATGTCGACTCCAGAGACCCAGTTCAGCTCAACCTGCTCTATGTACAGGTACGCAACTCAAGAGTGTGGAGTGTCAAGATGCTCTTTGGTTAATTTCAGGCATGCAGCAATGGTTTTTTTTTTTTTTGGAAAGCAGTGGTTTTCTCTGTAGTGTCCTGCCATAGACGCCTTGCCTGTTCAATGTTTTGCATATAGCAGACTCGTGAACAGAGATATTAGCCAGTTCCTTCAAGCCTTTAGCTGTTACGCGAGGGTGGTTCTTTAGCTCATTGAGGATTCTGCATTGAGTCTTTGGAGTAATCTTGGCTGAGTGCCTACTTCTAGAGAGACTAGGCACAGTACTAAACAGTCTCGTTTGTCAAACTGTGGAATAACGAATATTTTAAACGATTTGAGATTTTGCTTTGTAACCCTTTTCCAGTTTTATGCAAATCAACAATGCTTGATCTTGGGTCTTGTGAGGCATGGTTCACATCAACAGATGCTTCTTGTGAAAGTAAACTCAAAATATTTGAGTGTCAAAGTACCTCTGATTCACATCTCCAAACTCTGTTCATTGATTAGACTCCAAGTTTGCTGACTCCAGTTAATTTTTGTTGAAGCCTGGGGGGGGTCACATACGTTTTCCAACATGCACTGAATGAATGAATGGTGTATTCTATATGGACAAGAACAAAGCAATCGTTTTTGTGTTATTAGTTAAAGCAAATTGGGTTTGTTCATTATTGTAACTTGAGTGAAGATCAGACGAGTAGGTAATTCCAATGGGTTCACTTAGTTTTTCTTGCCACGTATACACTCTATCGCTGTACTTAGATGCTTACTCGTCCCTTAGTAGTGTATCTATTCTATTCCTGTAACTTGCACAGTGTCTGTCTCAGAAGCTCCTCCCACAACTCGTAGAGCATCTGGTGCTTTTCTCACACATGGGGTACACCTATCTAGCACGGAGTGTTGTTTTGGGATGTGCTCTATATCTTTCTCTGTTCTGGATCCTGGAGTAACAGTTACACCTTTAGAACAGATCAACAGTAACCACTGATAGATGAGTGTAGTAATGTCATCAGAGGAACATGATATAAAATATGCTGCCCTCTTACATGTAGCATTTTACGTAACTTGGCAACAGAAATTTGCATTATCTGTTTTTATTTTGATATTCATCAGTACATTAATGTGGGTTAAGTTATATTTATGACAACACAAATGAAATGATGCATTAATTCATTTTAGGCCCATCACCATACAGATGGCTCTGCTGTATTCGGGCAGTATGTTTAATCTGTTTATTCAGTGCGTTATAATAACAGCACGACCTTTAGTAGTCTTTGTATTATGATGCGCTGGTTGCACTGGTTTTGATCCCCAGCAGTAAATTTGTAAGATTACTAACACGCGGTATATTTTCTACCCAGGCACGAGATGACATTCTGAATGGATCTCACCCTGTCTCTTTTGACAAGGCCTGCGAGTTTGCTGGTTACCAGTGTCAGATTCAGTTTGGAGACCACAATGAGTCCAAACACAAGCCAGGATTCCTCGAGTAAGGGTTTTTTTTATTTAATTTTTAATTTTTTTTAATTCGTTGTACCTCATTTCCTATTTTCTGATTTGTTAGTTTGTTAGGATTAGTTGTATCATTTTATATATAAAATATGAAGTTATTCCACAAACTCAAGTCGTATACGAGTTGATAGTCGAGCTGATAGCGCCAGGTCGGCTATAAGCCTCGAACTTTTGGCACATACAGGGCTCGACATTAACTTTTAAACCCACCTGCCCCCCAATATTATCACTCGCCCCCTATTTTGCAAGCACTACACCTATTTTATTTATTTATTTTTAAAGGAAACCATAGAATAGTTTTGAATTGCAACATAAAATGATCACACATTGAGTTGAATGTGTG
>JAOANJ010000018.1:29187779-29198716 GCA_026413345.1 Ariopsis seemanni
CACGCTCCACCATTTTGTTTTTCTCTACTCACAGTATATGAGCTGATAGTCTAGTAGTAGAGTAGCCAATCAGAGCACACGATTGCTCATATCCAGTGAATGTGGATAGAATATGAAAATGTGTATCTCCATTCATACTGTTGACATTTTATTTATTGTTTGAATGTTACATATTTGTCCATACTAAATGTGTATCCTAGATGAGAGCAATATTTGAGTGTATTCACTGTTATGGTTATATTTTTGCATGGACTATGATGCAATATGCTGCATGTTTGGGGTGTCTGAAAGACTTTCCAAATCAACAGGCCATGTACAAGATTGTATTTCAAGTTGTGAATGATCCATTTATGACGCTAGATCATTTCTGAGAATTTGCCCCAAGATACAGTTGTCTGATCCCAAGCCACACCCATGTAGTATGTTTACAGTGACCGTGTAGGTCAAGCTGGAAAATGGAGTCATTCTGTTAAGCCCACTACCACAGGGAATAATAATAAGACAGTTTTGGACATTAGGAATATTTCAAGTATAAAATGGTTTAAGTCACAAAGGAGAATAGTAATTTTGCAAACTGATTGTGACTTCCTCACACGGTGAATGTCGCACATTGATCAAGTTGTGGGATAGCCATATGCTATAGTGAAACAACAGACTTCTGCCTAATCAATTCAGTTTGTAATCGGACACTGACTCAAATTATCTGCAATGGTCTGCTCTGCAGTCAGAATGGAATGTTTTAAGGATGATTTTCTTACTTTGCATATTAAGTTTTTACTCATGTTTTGAAATGCATGCAAAGGAGAAACATGGTTCAGAACATGTTTCAGTTTTCAGAACCATATACAGTAGAAAATGTCAATTATGCCACGTGAAGGGTTTTCCCCAGGTCAGCACACACAAACTTTTATGCATTGATTATTATTTTTTTTAGCCATATACAGAAATGCCTGCAGATCCTCCACACAGACTAATGTTGCTGAGCTTGCTAAAGTTCTGATAGCTTGACTACTAAGGTAATGACATTCAACATAGCGGTGATTTTTATTTTATTTTTACTTTTTCCCAGTAGTAATTGGATGGTAGAAGAAAAAAAAGGTGGGCTTGAGATTAGTCTGTTGATCAACTTGGTATAACTATTAGAAGTCTTTGTTTACCAGCTGCCTGTGGTCTTTCAGCCACCTCGTTCTGTATGTAGAAAAACATGAGGACAGCTCTGGGGTTCACTAACCACAGCGAGGATCTTGGTCCTCTCTCTTTCTCCCTTTGTTTCCTAAATGCATGCTCCAATGCACCCCACCCTGGGACACACCATGTCCTCCCTCTCCCCCATTCCCTGCTCATGTTGGACTAACCCAGTCGAGTCAGACAGCTGGAGGAGGAGCTTAGACTCATGGATCAGAATTTGAAGTCCATGATGTGCGGGGAGGAAGAGGTACAGCAGTGACTGTTGCTCAAGCGCCCTGATATTAATGCTGGCTTTTTCTGTCCTCCTTTCTTGCTGGAACTCACTAACCTTCATTGTGCTTTGCGTAACACCAGCCCTGTGCTTCAAATCATCTGTTTCTCAGCTTGTAGGTGAACCATCTCTTCTGCCTGGCAAAGGTGGCCCCTACTAAAGACTTAGGAAAGAGACTTCTACTCCATAGCAATATTGAAAAATTGCAAGATTACATTTAAGTTATTCCACAAAATCAAGTCGTACATGAGCTGTTAGTCATATATCCTATATAAGCCATGTACGATGAGATTAAGTGGAATAACTGTTTTTATATCCACGTTCATGGTGTTTTGAGAAACGGTTTTTTTTTTTTTGGCGCAAATTCAATAAGTAACTTTTTATACAAAACGTCCAACAAAATCATTTCCATTTAGAATGTAAACAAACCAGCGGAATGATAGTAGCAATTCGTGAAAAATTAAAGATGCGTTTGTTTTCGAGTAGGGTTTTTATTTCATCCTCTGTTGCTTCAACACGCTCTGCCATTTTGTTTTTCTCTACTCATGGTATATGAGCTGATTGCCTAGTAGTAGAGTAGCCGATTGGAAGGTGCGACGACTACTCTCCAGTGAATGTGGATAGAATAATTTTAATTATCTTTATTCTGATTTGTAAGTCTATTTTATGTATGCATATTTGTATAAAAATACAAGTCTTTTTCCTAATGCATATCTATTAGCTAAGCACTTATGTCACGCAGGTAAGTTTATTCCTAGCCATGTCTGCAGTGTCTCGTATTATCAGAAACGCCTTCAGTTTGGGGTCTCCTTAGCCTAGACTTTTGCTTTTTTTCCATCTTAAAATGCTGTTTCTTTCTCTTTTCCTTTTTCTCTTCTTTCTTCCCCCTTTACTTTTTTCTCCACCTCTCCTGCTGTGGCACAGCAAATCTGGTGACCTTGAGGAAGAGTTGAAAAATGTCACCAACAACTTGAAGTCATTGGAGGCCCAGGCAGAGAAGGTAGGCGAAGCAGCAACAGCTGGTGGCTGTGTTACTGTGAAAAGCAAACAGCGTCTCCCAATTACTGAGCTGAGCCCAAGCTTACGGGTGTTTGGGTAACTATAGAGACGATTACTAGAGCACTAAGTGGGACAGTATGAAACCAAACGGCTTGTTTACAACATAATCGGACTTGTAAAGAAAAGTTTCTTATTTGTGTAGTAGTAATAGACTCTCTCTTCTCTGCTCAAGTTATCGATAGCTAATAAAGCACAAGATCATCTTTATTATTAAGAATTCTTCCTTGATTGTGCCACTCTATTGTATTAGTCTCTGAAACTTCTCTCCTGGTAGACTGCTTTGCATTTTCTCTGTATTGCTATAAATCAGGCTTAATCAAAATGTTATTTTGAAGTTTCAAGTAATGCTGGTCTTAATGTTTCCACTTTTTTTTTTTTTTTAATATAAATATTTAGTACTCAACAAAAGAAGACAAATATGAAGAGGAAATCAAAGTGCTCACTGAAAAGCTGAAAGAGGTGAGCAGTCTGTTAAAGCTCTTTGTTCTAGAATATGAAGTATAGTACTTGTGCTGGCAGAATGGTTTTTATTTGTTGGTTGAGTTTGAAAAGGTTTTATTTTCCTGTTCCTAGGCTGAGACTCGTGCTGAGTTTGCTGAGAGGTCTGTGGCTAAACTTGAGAAGACCATTGATGATTTGGAAGGTATGTCAGCAAGCTGTCAAAAAGCAAGGTTGTCTTTTAATTAATTGACCTCCTGGTCCTTTAACTGCATCGGTGTTGAATGTTTCACTCTAATGTGTGTCTTTGCAAAGTTGTGTTTATCATATGCTTGTATTCATTTGGAAGTATTGACCCAATATGCAGAAGCATGTGCGACAAATCCCTACCATGCTACAGCCATTTGTAGAGGAGTCCAAGAGATTAAAATTGGCCATGCTCTATGGATGAGAGGAATTGAATTACTCTCTCGTCAGAGAAATTTTAGCCAATCATGGGGATTTGTACACTAATGTATGTGGAAGAGGGCAGATGGCGCTTTTCTCCAAGTGTGTTCAGCTGCCCTGTACAGGATTTCAGAAAGTTCCAGTTGGCCAACTTTTAAATGTTCCAAAGCAACATGTTGGCCTTCACCCTTCCTGGATGGTAGTTGTGTGGTAGGGTAGCTCTTGCTAGTGGGTGGGAATTGGCAGAATAGGAGAAAATGAGGTTTAAAAAAGAAAATCGTGCAACCAGTAAAATGGACTGCTTTTAACCCTTTCAGATCAACTGCCTGTGTGGGCTAGACACACTCAATATAGAATTAACCAGACAATCTGAAAGCACTTTGAGAACTAATAAAATGTCTGTGGCTTGTGAATAAGACAGTACAGTTTGCTGTGGTGTGACCTTTCAGAACCAG
This sequence comes from Ariopsis seemanni, assembly GCA_026413345.1. NCBI lineage: Eukaryota > Metazoa > Chordata > Actinopteri > Siluriformes > Ariidae > Ariopsis > Ariopsis seemanni. The sequence goes on from JAOANJ010000018.1 coordinate 29,191,638, forward strand.
GAAGATAAGTGCATCTTAATTGGCGTAGTTGGTGGATGAAAACTGATTTTGACAATCGACTCTATCAGGACAAGCTACTCACTTTTTCCATGTTTACAAGGGAGCTTTATGATGGAAATAAATGGTCCATTTTCATAAACTGGGGCTCTCTGATTTTGCCTAGTGTGTCTTTCATAGAAAAGCATTACATCACTCTCTCAAGTGTTAATGATTTAATAAAAAAAAGATGGCTTGACAACTGGTCTGCTGTGATTTAAGAACTAACCAGTTTGATGGGATATGACATGGTAACTTTGCACAAATGGGGTATAGTTGGAATAGAGAATTTAATGGTAACAAATTGCTGATATTGATGCTGTTAAGGTTTGACACGTCATGCTAAATGGTTGTTTCAACTTGATGTGCTTGCTTATAAGGGTTAAATTTAATCGATTTTGCTCATCAGTCTTTGTTGCATGCTGGCTAGAAGGATGGTTTAAAACTGTTAGATTTCTACATATTCAAGTTTTAATCTGTTAAAATGGTTGATCATGGAAACTATACACTTCAGCTTGAGTTCTATGTAGATTGTGTGTGAATGAGTTGAAACACACCATTAACAAGTGTGTGATTGTTGCATGGAGATGTGGGGTTCATTAACGGACTTTTGGACAAACGTGTTGAGTATTATTGTGCATGACCATGCTGAGTTTTAAGTCTAGAATAGAAGCTTTATTCTGCGTACAAGCTATACTGCCCAATAGTTGTAATGGCCACCATGATTTTATATGACTTAAAGCAATGGCCTTCAGTCTTGTCAGCTTTCCTTCTAGCCATGTAGGTGACAAACCTAATAGTTGATTGAAGACTGAGATCAGCAAATGTCGGGTGGAATTAGATGTGGCTCCTGTTTCAAAAAAAAAAAACCCAGCTGCAGCCACACCAGCAGATAAGACTGGTGACCAGGTTTAATTTGGTGTATTTTCAGTTTAGTGGCCAGTTATAGATTTGCTTGTTGAAGCTAACAAAACTGTTTTTCCACTTTCTGACCTTTCTCTCCTTCCCCACTCTGTTTCCTTGTGTCTCGTCTGTTACTCTTCCTCTGCTTGTATGTGGATGAAATGCAGACGAGGTGTACGCTCAGAAGCTGAAGGGCAAAGCCCTCAGCGAGGAGCTGGATCTGGCTCTCAACGACATGACAACCCTTTAAATGCACTGTCTCACCCTTTCTCCACTTGTGCCTTCTTCACTGTGACCTGTCTCCTCAGTTCTTCCTTGGCGCTTCCTTCATCTGGGGTTCACTTATGGCTATCCTCACTCGTTTTTAATTTCCCTCCATTCCACCATTTAAATCCAATCCCAGTCTCAATCGTAAAATCAGTTTTCAGAAACGAATGCATAGTTTCTTAATAAAGAAGTCTGATCCTGCATACCCCAGGGAGCCAGTCTGGGTCCCTTTTTTGTTCTTTTTGCTATTTTTTTGAGGTAGCAACACCTTCTGTTTCATTACCTTTCTGTTTAGAAAATGATTGTTCTTGAGCTTTGCCAGTTTGTCAGTGTTTACACATCTGCTGCATTGTTCTGCTGGAACTTGTTCAGTATTTGTTCTGTGTTTCTGTAATACTTTTCTCCCTCTGTAATAAAAAGCAAAAAACCCTTATTCCCCCCCTCTTCGTTTTTCCACGCAAACACTATAATGCTATTTTGCTTGTTCATTGCCAGTTTGTTTACAGCTTTGGATAAAATTCAGAGTTTCACTGCCAAGAATATTACGATTTATACCTTTTGTTACCGAAGAGTATTTGTCCCATTTGTTGAGTTCAGCCAAGACAAGCCAAATGTCTGTTAGTAATTTTGAGATGCACTTAGTCACTGGAGTTAGGAAGCAGGGAAAGGACAATGATGCATGGAAATTTGACTTAGTATTTTTGCATTGTAGGTTTATGTAGAAGGAACTATTTTTTTTTTTTCTTCTTATGCATCAAGCTACTTTGATTTGTTTTCAAAATGCAACAATTTCTCTTAATTCCTAAAGATGTAACTCAAAAAGGAAGGAAGAGGGACATTTTATGATTTTATAATCCCAGAGGCAGTCTTATTCATAAGATGAGGTAAGTGTTAATAAAAACAGGCTCCGTGCTTATATTCACGATACCGTTACCATATCATTACCCCCCCCCCCGATTTGATCTCCAGTATTTCTGGTGCCTTCTGCTTTTTGACTGCACTAATTCCCCTCCCTTTCTTTCTTTCCTCATTTATCTTTCTCCCTTTTCTGTCTTGCTGGCTCTTCCTCTGTACCTGGCGGTCTGTGATGCTGTGGAAACAGATCGCTTCCATGAGACGGTGGAGAAAAACCACACAAATGAGCTGAGAGTAGTTCTTAATGAGCTCAGCAGCTGAGCCTCTCCAGATGAAATTCTCTTCATGCTCAAGTATTTAGTCATATTTGGGAACTGAAAATTTGACCGTCTTGAAGTAATGGTGTCAAATCTGATATATTGTCTGACCGTGGACTGTAGGGTGCTTAGTTAATGAATTATTTGGCCTATAGCCTGAAACTTTTCCATGTCGTTCATAGGACAAAGTATCTTGGTGCAAATGGGACGGATTGTGGGTTAGCTCTGAATTAGTTATGTAATGCATTAGTGAGTTGCATGGTCTTCCATAGTTCTGAGCATGTTGAGTATGCTCTTTTATGTATTCCTGCTTTATGAAACCAACATGAATAAAAACGAATCAAAAACTCCAGAAAAATTATGCACAAGCTCATTTGTTACATGTAGCTGCACTTTGATGCTGTTCACAATTTTGTTCACCTGTCCATCAATAATCTGCCTCTCTACTGGGAGATCAGGAGTTCTACTTGCAGTCAGGTCATACCAAAGACCATCATAAAAATGGTACCTACTGCCATCTGGTGAGGCATGCTGCAGTACAGATGTGAGTAGGGAGTCAAACTCTTGTGGTTACCAGAGGACCAGCCCCCTGTTGTAACTCTAGCTATGTAATGGGCAAGAGGCCAAGGGCTACTGAAACGGAGATCGGCGCCACTCGATGTGGTTTGTAGCATGGAAAGGACTTTGATTTGATCCATCAATAAAGTAGAAAAACTAATATATCCAGTCAAATCAGCCACCAATGAAGGAGAAGAGGACATTATCTTGAACTGTGTATAGAACGAATAAAGAATAAAAAACTAAAGGGCATGCAGTTATAGGAAAATAATCAGTGATGGGGTGGTGTGATGTGTCCTAGGCAAAGTGGAGTTACTTTTACCATTTTCCAATTATGGCACAACCCAAAGTGTTTTAATTCTTCTTATGCCACAGCAATTTGCCAATCATCACTAATAAAACAAATATTTAATTTATTAATAAAAGGCATGTCTTGCTATTTAGTTACATTTTATGTTGTGGAATATCTGCAAAACAAGTTCCTTCCTGTTATTTAATTTACACTGGTGATGAACCGTCTTCTATCTTATGATGGCAAAGTCATTGAGAAACCAGAATGCAGAAAGTCCTGAAAGTGTTCTTGTGGTGAAAAACGTACTCACTCTTACAAAGCTGACACTGGAGGCTCCTTCCATAAATGTTAATCAAATGTGTCCATACAGAATTTCAGCATAATTCAGTTTCTTTGTTAATAAGCAAATTAAAAATGGTATTTAGGCTTGTGTAGTGTGTGTCCTCTGTACAAGTTCCTGTGAATGGGCAGTTACTATAGAAACGGCACGTTTTAATATAAACCCGTGAACGTCCGTGTAACTGCTGTGCTGAGGCTGACACCCTGACCTAATTTCATTTGGTCCTGTGGTCCCTTTCCTTGGCGTTTAGTCTTGTCTGCTGAGCATCACACTCTATCAGTAGGAGTTCAATCATACGGAATGCAATTCTCCATGATGCTGATGAATCCATGAATTTATTTTATTATTTCAAATCGAAGGAGTTTAATCTTTTTCCAGGCCACAGTGATAAACAAACACAAATAACTTGGGGGTTAAAACCTCAAAGGAAATATTTGTCCCTGCTTTCTCTGTGACTTTGAATTCTAGTCTGGTGTTTATTAGTGTGAGGAACTGGAGCATGGGAAAGTAGTTTGCTTCCATCCCTTTATGGGATTACTAATGTTTATGTACAAAGACATGTTCAGCATTTCAGACTGTGAATTTATGCTTTATAAGTATGGTTTTTCTACACTTTGGAAACACATTTTCTTTTCCAGTATATTGTGAATTGCTGTTAAATTCAACCCAGTGTTTTGATCATATTCCACTGTGATTAGAGTTATATCTTCAGTACTATTAATTACTGTAACTGGCAAGTTCTGCTGTAGTTCGTTTTTCACTGCAGGAACATCAGATATTTTGACGGCTGGCATCTGGGTACAAACTGATTTTGTTAGACTTGTCTGCTGTGGTACAGAGCGGACTTTCACTGTCTCAGGAAGTCGCACTTGACTAGGGAGGTTTTAGACATCTTTAAGCAAACTACCTGCATTTACCTTTGCATTTGTTAAACTGGCTTCTAATCTGTGCAGGCAGATGGTATATGCAAGGTTAAAGTAGTTTTAAAAAATGGCCTTTTTAAAAAAAAAAAAATGGCCTGCCATAATTTGGCCTCGGTGTTGTCTGTCTGATAGCTTTTCCCAGGCCGTCACACATCCAGTACCAATCAAAAACGTTTGGACGCAACTCCTTTGAATTCAATGTTTTTTCTTTATTTTTATTAAATACACTTGATGTCTTAAAGTAATGATGGATGTTGTTTCTCTTTACTTAGTTGAGAAGTTCATGACACAACATGGATTACTGAAGTTGTGGAATAGGGCTTTTTTTTTTTTAAATTTACTGTTTGATCTTAAATGCATTAAGAAGGCAAGAAATTGCACTAATTACCTTTTGATGAGGCACCGGTTAATTGAAAAGCATTCCAGGTGACTACCTCATGAAGCTGGTTAAGATAATGCCAATAGTGTACAAAGCATCAAGGTAAACACTGGCTAATTTGAAGAATCTAAAATATGAAACGTTTTATCACGTTCCATGTGTTATTTCATAGTTTTGCCTTCAGTATTCAATAATATAGAAAGTGGTCAAAATGCAGCAATGTTTATGAATGTGTAGAGGTGGTCAAACTTTTGACAGGAGTCTTATTGGGACATTTTTAGTTCCCTCCTTAATTGTGCTTGAACGGTTTTTGGCTAATCACCCTGGTGTGGTCGAGGCACTGAGCTGAAACAGCCACTGTCCTCTGTGACTGCTCCTTTGTGCTGTGAAATCCAAACCTCACCTGACATTTCACTCACACAACACGCACTAACCAGTGTTTTGTGCTGAGAGATGTGTTCGGTCTCCCCTCGTTTAGGAACAAACCAGGAGTCTGCTTCCTGCTCATGACGGAGTATGAAACTCAAACTATTAGACAGTTCTAATGTAAATGTATATAGCGAGAACTGGAGTGTTTCATACTGGATTGTTCATGTTGCTCATTTTTTGCTTAACTTTCTAAGAATGCATTTTTCTTACTTTTGTCCTTTTTTGTTCCCCTCTACCACCAGAGAAACTAGCCCAGGCTAAAGAGGAGAACCTAGGCATGCACCAAGTGCTGGACCAGACTCTAATGGAGCTGAACAATTTATAAAGCGCAAAATCCGCACCGCAAACAAGAGTCTTACATGGCATAGTGCTTTCCAGTGGAGCCCCATGCAGCAAACAGCAAACCTGTGCGTGCACACACATCCCTCACAGGGGTAAGGTCTTGGTAGCTTTAGTTTAATAGCAACAGATGCCCTGATATTACACTCTGCCATTTTATAAGTGTAGATAGACTCTCTGTAGTATCTCTCTAAGACACGGGCCCCTTTTATCAACTAGTTTATCAGTAGTTATAGAATCCGTAGTATATCCATCAGTATACCAGTGACGTGACCGTGTTTTTGGCTTTTGAATAGTTCTGACACAAGACCAAAGTTACTTTATCCATCTAATTACTAATAAGTGTTTGTTCTAACCAAGGAGCTGTTTACTCCTTTATTAAGTGATTTAACTACTCCACTGCCTTACTCCCTGTGCTTTAGTCATTCCAGGGCTTTACTTGACCAAAATCTATCCAAATCAACAGAGGGACTCATTTTTATTCTAGAGCTTCAATTGATTTCTTGGTTTGCTATTTATGTAAATTTGATGTACACTGGTTTCATGTGTGTAAACAAAGCACAGAATTGGGAGGAATATTTACTGATTGATCACCATTAAATTGACCACCTGCTCAGTTTAGTGCTTCTATTCATGAGTTAATCCACCTGCAGGCATTTCTGACTGGTCATGAATCCATGTGCAGTTTACACTTTATCTGCTCGACAAGAGCTCACTAGAGAACTGGTTTTAGTACTTTTGGTCAAGTTAAGAAATTCTCCTTTTATAGCTACTAGTATAGGACAAGACCAGAAGTCCTCTGAGGAGACTCAAGTGCGTGTTTACAGATGTGAAATCCGTATACTCAGTCACCAAAAATGACTTTATGGCCAAAATATCAATGTTTGATTAAAATCACTGTTTATTCTTCAGCTTGTTTTCAATTTCTTGATGTGGATCACTTTGACAGTTCTACAAGTTTGTAATGTCTAAAATATTTCCTGTTTCATGGTGTTTCCCCCTCTAATTCTTACCATGATGTATTAAAGCTGGTGCGTATGCCACGGAGTTGCACTATTTTGAAAAACGGGATGTTTTTTTGAGAGTTGTGGCCATTTAGAATAATTGACAGTAATGTGAGTAATGTCTTGATCAGCTATAGCCCAATTTTAAAGTCTCACCTAACTATGCAATTGTGTAAGCTCTTTGTTAAAGATGATTAAATTGTTGAATACAAGTGTTTCCTTTTTTTTTTTCTTTTTTTCTGCTGTTTACATAAAATTGTTTCAAGAGCTCGTCATAGACAGCAAGTACCTAATTTCATAGTAATATTACCCATAGGTGTGGGAGTGTGGTGGATGCTGTAGGTCATGTTGATGCTGCAGTATCAAATCAAGTTTATTTGTATAGCGCTTTTAACAATAAACATTGTCGCAAAGCAGCTTTACACAATTTGAACGAC